>SNQJ01S0191778.1:1198-17944 GCA_010110895.2 Picea sitchensis
ATTCAACATGCAATATACCATGTGCATGAAATCATAACAGTGTAATAATGTATTACAAATTCATCTTACTTAATCATTCAACATGTGTGTGGAACCATCAGATACATATTCATATTAAACCATAAGAATCTATTGCATGCATAAATAGAGTAAACCAACACATCATGACAACACACACATCATAAAACAAGAATTTAATGTGGTTTACCCCAACTTGGCTATGTCCACAATGGATGGATTCTTATATTATTCATTCATATTCAGTCCTTACAACAGGTGTGCACTGCGCTCACATAAGATACATCGTTTCTATCCAAAATTTCCTATCCTTTTGCGCATACAATGCACACTTAGCTCATTCAATCTCACTATCATATCTTCCCCCTTCTACCCAAAACCCATTACATATTTATACATTGATACGAGGGATTATCTCGTTACAAAATGGACCAAAAGGTATAACTAATTATAACTAATTTCCATCTTATACGCATGCTAACTCCTGAAAATGCGCTAATTGTCTTTCTTTCCTCTGCGCTCAATGCTCCTTAGCCGACTTGTCGCGCAGTTTGCTCCTGCATGATTCCCAAAACTTGTCCCAAAATGACCTACTCCAATAAATCTCTAGGGCAAATCCAGTGATCTGTTGCACTAGGGTAAGTTTTCTATGAGAATTTTTGGGATCCCTCTCGTTTCATCATTCTACTCGCCTCTTTTACCTTTTCTCCTGCTCCAATTTTGTATATCCATTGAGGTTTTATGGGTTTGTGTTCGATGTGTTGACTTCACACTTGATTAAGTTATCTTCCTCCCGACTTCTAAAATTTTTTACTTGGGTATGTTTAGACTTCAACTTCGACTTATACCATCTCACGAATCATCCAATCCCCAAAAGTTGTCCCAACTTACTTGCGATCGATGATGTTCAACATTTTTTCTATGCTCATTTATTTAAGAAGTAGTCCCAAGCTTCTCTAGTGTGTTTGTAGTTAGATTCCAAAAATTGTTCCCAGTCATTTTGTTTCTCTTGCAAATTAGAATTCAAAGGATGATTTTTCAGAAGGTTTTGGTATTCAATGATGTCCTTGACTCCCTTTTATAAGATGAACTTGTGAAGTAAGGATGGGACAGTTCAAAGAAACTCATCATGAATTTATGTATAATTTATTTTTTTGATGGTTTCAACTTACTCTCTATCTTCAATCGCTTTCTCTTAAATATATTCTCACACAATATTCTCGAACCACTCATTAAGGTTTGTTCTCCCTCCATTTATGATTGTGTGCATCAATTTCTCATCAGGAGTGAGTTTGTGCATTATATTGATTGAGATATTCATAGAGTTCTTCTGGAATGGATTCCAGGAATCATTTGTGCATCTCTGAAAAGAAATGAGTGTGTGCTTCAGCTAGCGTTAGTGTATTTCTTCTTGCGTAGTTTTTTATATAACTGGTAATTTTACACTCCGACCATTCACATATGTCCTCCAAGGTTAACATCTATGTGCCTTTTTTCTACGCATGCCCAAGTTCAGAAATACTGACAATGGAACCAATGTTGTAGTCTAAGGGAAATTATGAGAATCTACTGATAGATCCTTACACAGAGTGATACATGTTAAAACATCATATATGGAAAAACATAGATATATAGATAGAAATGCACAAGTAGTAGGAGAAACATCAATGCATTTTATTATATATCCAAAATAGTCCCTAACTTTCCATTAAATGGCCATATATATATATATATATATATATATATATATATGAATGATGTACAATTACTCATTGGCTACATTTCTTAATTTTTCGGTTAGTCGACTCTTACTTCTTATTCAACCAACTTTCCTAACCGACTACTACATTTGACTTGGCTAGTCGAATAGAGGGTCTAATCAGCAGAGCCAACTAGCCCCTACAACACCTCCCACAACATTGGAACCAACCAACATCCTTTAACATGATCATCCTTACTATTGTAGGGCATGCCAAAGTTTTCATGATGAAAATACTTGCACCACTGACTTGGGAAGAACTAGAATAGGTGATCTTAATGGTGAATATTTCATGGATACATGAAAAAATTTGTTTGATGGGAAACAAGAGGTCCATTTGTTCCTGGAGAACATGAAACATGTTAAGGATAATTCAGTTGAAGTTGAAATAGAAATCAGTCTATTTGGGTAAATTCATTCTCCAAAGTAAATTAATCATATGTATGAGAACAGATTCAAAGGTTTTACCTATCAAAGAAAAAAGGGTATCTCTCCATAAGAATATCAACAAGTAGGTCCTTCAAATACACTTGAAATAAATAATCAACCTACATGGATAGTTTTTGAGACACCTCAAAATGATCCTTCAACAAAAAATCCATTTGATTTCAAGTTGGACATCATGTAGTATACCCATGAGATCCATAAAATGAATTGGTTTTCTATGAATATGGTTTTAGATTCTACTTTTTCTCACAACAAAAGTATATCCTTAGAAAGATGACAAAAACATTTGGAAGATGAATTTTGATGGGGCCAAGTCCCAATTAGGTATGGGTACATGTATTATATTCACTTATCCGGAGGATACTATTCCATGTTATTCTTTTCATTTGTAATTTGAAGTAACTAATAATGCAGAAAATTATGAATCACTTTTATTTGGTTTAAATTTGGCTAAATATTTTGGAATTAAAATTCTAAATATTATTAGTGATTTTGATCTAATAATTCTGCAAGTAAAAGGTCAATTTGCATGTAAAATTGAAAGGTTAAAATGTTACAATAATGTATTATGGGATTCCATGGAATGGTTCAATGTCTTATCTTTGGAAGAAAAATGAAGTGGATTGAACGAAAAATACAATGCACTAGCTATTTCTACCTCAACACTCTAACCTTGTGAATATTTGATGGAAAAAAGGGAAATTGGAGATTATATTCAGACCTTCAATTCCATATAACTTTTTCAAATGGTAGGTTTTTGAATATTTTGTGAAAATTATAATATCTATGAATAACTTGCATGAATTTTCTAAGAATGATATTGATTGGAGATAAGAAGGGTCAAAAGAGTAGTTGAGAGACAACAAGATTCCATCCAAACTTATATCCCTTGAAAAAAAAATTAATAAATATGACATGGATAGCGAGAATAAATAAATGGTTAGGCCCGATGAATATATAGAAATCAACATTTGATCCTCAAAAAATCCAAAGATGGTGGAGATTGGAAAAGGAACCTCAAGCGGAGAAAGGAAGGAAATCGAAGACTTGATCAAAGAATTTAAAGATGTTTTTTATTTGACCTATGATGATTTGAAAGCATACAAGGGTGATATAATTAAACATATGATACCCTTAAAGGAAGGTACCAATCCATTTTGACAAAAAATGAGATAGATCAATTCGAAGTTGGACCCCGTCATCCAAAAGGAACTACATAAATTACTTGAGGAAAAGATCATTGTGACTACAAGGCATTCGACTTGGGTACCCAACCTCATAATAGTGCATAAGAAGAAGATCAAGATAATACTTTGTGTTTATTTCAAGAATCTCAATGTATCATCCAAGGAATATAATTATCCATTTCCAAATATGCAAAATTTATTGCAGAGAATCACATCATTAGAAATGTTATCTCTATTGGGAATTTTTTCAGGCTAGAATCAAGTGTGCGTAAAAAAATATGATAGGCACGGGACATCATTTACCATACCTTGGGGAACTTATGAATATCTAAGGATTCCTTTTGGTTTACCAAATGCATGTGCCACATTTTGGTGATCCATGGATTTTTCTTTCAAATACTTTATGGGAAAGATAATTAAGATTTACCAAGATGACTCTCGTGGTATTTTCAAAAGGTAGGAAATATCATATTAGACATATTAGAAAGATATTTGAAAGGTGTCGCAAATATGGAATTTCATTGAACCTGAAGAAGTCAATATTTTGGGTTACTAAAGGGAATCGTATTGGTCACATTGTTTGAATAGATGGATTAAAGGTCGATGCTGAGTGGATCAATGTGTTGGCACACATTGGGTAGACTCGGGGTTAATCATTAAAAAACCAACAAAAACCTTAGACATCATCCCTTTCGACATCACTTGCAGAGTAAGTGAAGTCTTACCCAAGGCATCTAGAGGGGCTGCAGGAACCAAGGTTTTGTAGTGATGAGGGGAAGTGAGGCATTCAACATACTCATACTATGCATTATTCATTCATCTACTATGTGTGCAGTTTCTATTACTTAACATTTAGTTATCATTCATTATACCCTATGTGCGAAATTACTCCACTTAACCTTCAGTCATTCATTATTAACTTAAGTGCATGGAATCATAACAGTATACATCAATGACATAATTAGAATACTAAACATTTATCATCATTGCACAGTAATAGTAAACATCACAAACATAACACACAAACACATCATGATACATGGTTTTAACATGGTTCACCCCAACTGGGCTACGTCCACAATTGTTGGCTTCTTATATTAGTCATTTATAGTCTCCTTGCAACTGCGTATTGTTCTTACAAAAAGATGAAAAATTAACCATTACTCAAACCCGCCTAGTTGTTTTTCTACAGTGCAATCCTAACCTTTCATTCATACCTAAAACATTGTCAGTCCAAAACTCATCACTCGCTCAGTTCACTCATCATCTAATTACTCAAACTTACCTTCTACCAAAAACCCAAGTACAATTTATATCTTTACAATAGGGATAATCTCATTACAATGTGGACAAAATTTCCCAAAATCCTGACTACTTTCCTCCTTTTTCACGTTGACTCTCGAACATGCTTCAATTTATTTGTGCGCGCACTTCTCTTGTTACAAAAATATTCCCCTGCAGACAAGTGAACTTTCCCTTAGATTATTGACCCCTAAACCAAGATAGAAATGATCATTTGGACACTACCATTCCTATAGATTCATTTTATCCATCAAAAAAAAGAGAAGGAGGAGAAGTATGATGTACCTCGTATGCGATGTTTGTCCAAGTTTATGCAATCAAAAAGTTTCAAATAGTACCTGCAATGGAAAAAAAGAAACAAACAACTATCTCCTACTCTAATGGATTAGACAAAATCAATTGATCAATGAATATTAGGAGAAGCATAGATAAGCACATGTAAACACATACTTGAAGTAAATAGGCCAAATATATTAATGAGATCTTCAAAAGGAAAATTACAATCTTCAGATGATGTTGTAGAAGCCTTTCCAAGTCCTCCTCGTCCAACCCTTGCTCGAAAGATCCACAATCAAAATAACAATGCTTTGTTGATTTTCTCTTCTCTTGTTCACCATGATAATGCCTCCATTTATAGGATTTGAGAGGATCAATCACCTTGGTTATATTTGGAATTAGTTGAGGATATGGCTCCAATACTTGTGATATCTCCCTTAGATGCAGCCTAGGAGTTAGATTCGATCTAAACCAACTCGATCCATCCATAGATGTCTTTAGAAGAAAATGGGATTTCCTCCAAGATTTCCTCAACCAACTCAGTGCTCCCTTAGAATGGGAAACATATCACTACAATGCTCCCCATGATATGGAAAAAGAGTGCTAGTGCTCCCTGTATATGAGAAGGGGATCGTTGATCTTCCTAAAAGTTTCCAAGATGAGTAATTCCCATAGAAAAAACATTTGTTTTGATTGTCAAATGATGGGGCTTCTTCTTATAACATATTTTATGGGTTGTATCAAGTGTTTCATGGTGTCTTTCGTGATGTGACACTTACATAAGGAGAATGTGACACTTGCGACAAAAGTGAAACATTTACGACACTTACGACAATGAGAATGTGACAATGTCAAAGTGAGGAATTTGATGTGTAATAGATTTCTCCCCAAAGTGTGCAGTCAGAAAATGAACGTTGATAGTTGAAACACTTTGTAGATTCTTTGAAGAAAAGGTATGGAGTTGGGGAACCTGGTAGAAGCTACATAAAACCATCAAATTGTTGGGCAAGTTGAGCAACTGAGGTGGTGGGGGGGGGGGTGAATTAGTTGTATACACAATTTTCACTTTTATCTCTTTAACATGGATTACTTCTTTAATGCATCTTAAAACCTAATAAATAATTTGTCTCAGTGAAAATGAATTAGTAACCATCAATCACATGAAATGGACAGAGACACAAAATATTTATGAGGAAACCCATAAAGGGAAAAACCTCTTCTTCTTCTTGTGGATGTAAAGCAAGCAAGCTACTTCAGTTACATAAAATTTTGTTTGAGAAACTACTCAGATGAGGCTACTACCTCTTTATCTTCAGCACCTACTGAAAGACATCTTCTACTTCCTTAATGAAAGATTCAACTTGCAATGAGATTGTTAGTCTCCCTAGATCCTCCCTTCCTCCCTTTAGTACTGGCTTCAACCTATTTCAAACACTCTTCTTAAACTGTCAATATCATTTTGTTAATTTATTTCTGTGAAATCAAACCTATAACCATCAATTCCATCTTTGTCAACCTGTTATTTTTTTCAACCAACATGCATCTTACTCAAATGAAACTATATTCATACTCTGTCAATGCCAAAACTGATCAGCTCAATTTGTTCATGTTTACTCTGTTATAAACCTGGATATCAAATCTATAGATAATCTTCATTGTAATAAATAATGATCTCAATGTATATTTGAATTACAAATACAGTCTTTAACTATTTAATGCATATACCTTTGATGTAATTTCTCAATCAATCAAGCATTTCATACCTCTATTCTAGATCTATATCAGAGTTTATTCACTGTCAAAACAGCCATACAATCTGCAACATCATATTGTACCTCTTCTCTGTGCATTTCTCATTTAAGGAGAAAATAAACTATTAACCTCTGCACCTATATATCTTAAAGATAAATTCAACTTATTGATCTCTCTACGTTTATCTTTCAAGAAGACATTCGATTTTCGAATTCCACAACTTCATTTAAATCATTTCACTACTGCGTTTTTCCCTCTTTCAGTCCACTTCTGCATTTTTCCTCTTTCAATCCACCTCTGCGTTTTCACAATCAAAAACCAATCGACAAGGTTAAGGAAAAACTTTCTAACTGTCTCAAACACATTTACACCTATGTTTTCCTCCCAACAAATGATCAATAGAGTTCCTAGAAAAATGTGAATAGACCTCTACATTTTTTTTTCTCTTAAAACCCCATCACCTAGCTCTTGAACACACTTTTTTCTCTCTTTGTTTATCTTTCTCTTACCAAGATCAAAAATTTTGTCAATAATTTTTTACATTAGTTGTTGTAGCTATCAACATTAACTTTTGTCTTACTTATATGGAAAACTTCCTTAACATGTGTACATTAGTTGTTGTAGTTGTCAACATTAACTTTTGTCTTACTTATCTGGAAAACTTCCTTAACATGTGAGCTTTGGTGATATAACTTATACATTTTTAACTAATCCTTTGACCACCTGTTCATTGGGTTAAGTGAGTTGCTAGTCCAACTAATGCAAATCAAACTCTTACTCATAAATGCAATAATGAGATGTTTGACATCAATGACAATAATGGAAAACTCTGAAATATAGCCAACAAACTCCCCCTTTGACATTGATGGCAAACTTAAACCTATTCTCCCCCTTTTGTCATCGATGGAAAAGGATCAATCATACTCCTCCTATCAGAAATACCAATAAATACCAAGAAACAATCACCTGTACAATAGCTAAAACAACATCAACTCCCCCTATCAAAAAGGCATGAATCTGTGCAAACTGTACCCAACCAGGAAAAAGTATTGTAGAGGGGCCAAAAATCTAATAACAGAGTTAAATGATGCACCATGAAAACCTACAATCCTGAGTATAATGAAAGAGAAAGATAATTACAAAAGCCAGACCCCCAACTAATCCCTGAGACTTTCAAATTGGATTTTAGGTAAGGGCTTAGTAAAGATATCAGCAATCTGATTTTTTGTACCAACATATTCCAGCTTAATGATATTACTTAAAACTTGCTCTCGAAGAAAATGAAATTTAATAGGAATATGTTTCATTTTGGAATGCATAACTGGGTTTTTAGAGATACTAATGGAACTGGTATTGTCACAGAAGATAGGAATGGGAACATCATAATGAATGTATATTTCTGATAACATTTGTTTCATCCAGAGAACCTGAGTGCAACAATTTGCAGCTGCAATGTATTTTGCCGCAGCAGTAGAAAAGGAAACTGTTGATTGTTTCTTTCTAGACCAACTCACCAGACATCCTCCAAGATATAATGTTGCTCCACTAGTACTCTTCCTGTCATCAAGACAACCTTCCCAATCAGCATCAACAAAATCATACAAATCAAGTTGATTACCTTTAGGATACCATAAACCATACTCTTTTGTGCCCTTAAGATATCTGAGAATCCTTTTGACTGCAAGTAAATGAGAAGCTTTAGGAGAGGCCTGAAACCTAGAAACTTGACAAACTGCATGCATAACATCGGGCCTTGTAGTTGTAACATAGAGAAGATTGCCAATCATAGATCTATACATTGTTTTCTCAACATTTTCAGAATCATCATTTTGACTTAACTTACATCCAGTAACCATGGGAGTGCCAACTGATTTACAGTCCTACATTTGAAATTTCTTGAGCATTTCATTGATATATTTAGTTTGAGAAATGAAAATACCTTTATCAGATTGAGTGATTTGAAGACCTAAGAAAATTTTCATTTCACCAAGCATGGACATCTCAAACTCATTTTGCATACTTTCAACAAATTGTTGGCTAAGTTGATCATTATCACTGCCAAAAATAATATCATCTATATAAATCTCAACAATGAACAAGCTATCATGTTCTTCTTTAATATAAATATTACAATCAGTGTTGCCTTTTTTGTATCCTTGTTGCCTTAAGTATTTATCAAGCCTGGAATACCATGCTCTTGGAGCTTTCTTTAGCCCATACAAAGCCTTTTTCAACCTGTAAACATGATTTTTTGCTTCTTTCACCTGAAACCCATCTGGTTGTTCCATGTATACTTCTTCCTCTAATTCACCATTTAAAAATGCATATTTTACATCCATTTGATAAACTTTAATGTGCTTGGAACTAGCATAAGCCAATATCAGCCTAATGGATTCCATTCTTGCAACAAGAGCAAAAGTTTCTCCATAATCTATGCCTTCTACCTGTGCATACCCTTTACAAACTAGTCTAGCTTTATTTCTAGTCACCTTACCTGCTTCATCCAACTTATTCCTGAAGATCCATTTAGCCCTAATAACATTCTTATTTAAAGGTCTAGGAACCAATTCCCATGTCTCATTATTTTCTATTTGACTAATCTCTTCTTTCATTGCTTTCATCCAGTATTCATCATTGATTTCTTCTTCAACATTCTTGGGTTGAAATAGAGAGAGTAATGATACATGTTTGTGATTTGAACTAGATTCTTTCCTTTTGCTTTTAGTTTCAACACCTGCATTTATATCACCAATGATTTTCTCTTTAGGATGATTTATTTGTACCCTTTTGTTTGGAGTCTTAGATGGAGTTTACCCCTGCACCAAAGTAGGAATCAAATTTTCATTGTTAGCTAATTTAGTTTCCTCTATATCACTTGATTCTTCTTCCATTTTCAGTTTTTCATATATTTCATATGTGTGATGATATTTCTGTTCAATTTTGGATTTTAAAAATGAAGATTCATCAAATTTAACATCTATGGCTTCAACAACTTTCTTCAATCTGAAATTGAAGCACTTATAAGTTTTTCTTGAGCATGAATATCCAACTAAAATACCTTCATCAGTTCTAGAATCCAACTTTCCCATATTTTTATCAACTTTCTTTACGTAACACTTACTACCAAAGATTCTAAAGTGTTTTACACTTGTTGGCCTACCTTTCCATAACTGATAAGGTGTTTTGTCATAGTTATTTCTCAACAAGATTCTATTCAGAATATGAACAATAGTATGGACAACTTGAGGCCAAAGTATGTTACTAAGTTTAGATTCATTTAGCATTGTTCTTGCCATCTCCATAACAATCATATTTTTCCTTTCAACAACACCATTTTGTTGAGGTGTTTCAGTAACAAAAAAATGTATTTTGATAACATTATCATCACAATACTTATTGAATTATTTAGAAACAAACTCTCCCCCATTGTCTAATCTTAATAATTTAATTTTCATGTCAATTTCATTTTTAGTCAACTCTTTGAAAATTTGAAAACAATTGAATGTTTCAGACATCTTTTTCAACAGAAACATCCAAGTCATCCGAGTAAATTCATCTACAAATAACATAAAATATATTTCACCATTTAATCATGTTGTCCTCATAGGTACACAAACATCAGCATGTACTATTTCCAAAGGTTTTGTTGTAGAATGTTCTTTGGTATTAAACTAAACTCTAGTTTGTTTACCATGTTGACATTGTTTGCAAATAGAACTGGTAAGATTCTTCATGACAAGTAAATATCTTATTGCTTCCTTTTTGTTTAACTGAATCAGATTTTCAAAGATAATATGCCCAAGCCTTTTGTGCCACAACCAACTTTCATCTTCATTCCCAAGATAACAATTTTCCTTTTTCTCATCTAGTATGTAAATGTTGCTCAGTGTTCTTGTAGTTGTTCCAACTAACCATTTTTTTTGACATCTCTGATTTGACAATTTCTAGAATAAAAAATCATATAATGCCCTTTATCACAAGTTTGACTTACACTCAATAAATTTTGTTCCATATCCTCAACCAGAAAAACATTTTCAGCCATAATATTTTTGTTATTCAGACACACGGTACCTCTTCCAATTATCCTAACTGATTGTTCATTACCAAAAGTAAATGTACCTTCTTTTCCTTCATCCAATGTAAAAAAATTATGTTTTTTTCCTGTCATATGTTTTGAACATCCACTATACACAGACCATTTAACTTTATGATCAGCCTGTAAACCTAGAGTTCATTTTTCATATTCTAAATGGTCACTTTTCTTTTTCCAACATCTAGCTTTCAAATTACTATAATTAGGTTCAACAAATTTCTAAAAGATCATTGGACAGTTTCTTGACACATGTCCAAAGTTATTACACCTATGACATTCACCCTAAAACCTTAAAACATTAAATCTATTATAGGAATTGTTTACACTGTTCAGAATGGTTCTATCATGCCTTCTTCCATAATCAAACCTAGATTTTTCATGACTGTTATGTGCAATTACGTTTCTTGAAAAGGAATTACAAAAAGCAGCTTTATGTCCATACTTATAACAAAAGAAACAATAGCCATCAAACATGTTCTGTTACCTATCATAGCTTCTTCTATGTACTGTTGAAGTCTAATTTCCTTCTTGCTTTACTGATTCCATCTACTTGCTAGTGTTTTTCACATTTGTATGTCATGTACTTTCCTTTTCAAAACTTGTACTAGTACTTGTACTAGTAACCTCAGATTTATAACCAATTATAGATTTTTCATTTGTTGGTCTTTGATTACTAATAATATGTTTCAAAATCTCTGAGCTATCATCCATGTTATTTTCTTGTACCTTCTTTCTTAATGAAACAACTTCAAGTTTCAGACCTTCATTTTCCTTATCTTTTTCTACAAGCAAATTGTTTAGTGCTTCCTCAGTTACTCTAGCTTCTTATGTTTTGAGATTTAAATCAATTATCATAGTTTCATTGCTTTCTATCAACTTGTTATATTTTTGTATCTCATTTTCAAGATTCTTAATTTCTTCTTTGAAATGTTTACATTCTCTTCTTACCTTTCTAAGTTCAGTCAAAGAACTTACAAGCTCAGCTTCCAAATCAACTTCACCTTCTTCTTTTTTACTAAATTTATCATTCTGATTTTCTATAGCCATAAAAAGTCTTATATCTGAGCTAACATCACTTTCATCTAATTCTGAAGAGTCATTATCATATTTGATAAATAGACTTTTCTTTTTATATGAGTTTCTTTGAAAATACTTCTTATACTTGTTCTTGTATTCTTTACTCTTTCTATTTCTTTCTTCTTCACCATCATAATGCTTATTGAAAGGACACTTGGAAGCAAAATGTCCTATTCTACCACAACCAAAACATTTAAGAGGAAGCTTACCTTTGTATTTTCCATTACCCTTTTTCAGATTTTTGACAAAATTAGCTTCTTCCATATCCTCTTCTGAATCCTCAAAATTGTTGGTTTCTTCTTCAACCTTTTTCTTGTCCTTCTTTGCTGCCTTGAAAGCTGCTTATTTCCTGGAATAATTCTCACTAGAAGTCCTCATCTCATATTCTATTAGTATCCCATGTAGTTCATCCATTTATAAAGTAGCAAGATCAGTTCTTTCTTCTAAAGCAGATATTTTTGGATCAATTCTTACAGGTAGATATCTAAGTAACTTTTGTACAATATTAGCATTTTTAACTTTTTCTCCTAGACCTCTCATGGTATTAACTACTTCATCAATACGAAGGAAATAAGTTGTTATATCTTCAGATTCTTCCATTTTTAAACTTTCAAATTGACTCCTATATGACTGTAACTTAGCATTCTTCACCTTAGTATTTCCTTCATAAACATTTTTCAGCTTGTCCCATAATTCTTTTGCTGACACACAATGCATAACCTTAATAAATTCCAACCCTGCTAAACCTCCAAGTATTGCATACATAGCTTTGGAGTTGCTTTCATAAAGTTTCTTACCTGCAGCATCTGTTGGAATGGTTGTTGTAACACTATATTCATTCCGCACAACTTGCCAAACATCTACTCCTTGAGCTTGCAAAAACAATTTCATCTTGATACTCCAAAAGACATAGTTATGTCCATCAAATAGAGTTAATCCATGTTTTGTAAATTCATATTTATTATCCATCATAAAAGACCAAACTTCCAGTGATTAAACTGAGTTCTGAAGTAACCTACTTTGATACCAATTGTTGGACAAGTTGAGAAACTAAGAGGGGGGGGTGAATCAGTTGTATACATAATTTTCACTTTTATCTCTTTAACATAGATTACTTCTTTAATGTAGCTTAAAACCTAATAAAAAAATTGTCTCGGTGAAAATGAATTAGTAACCATAAATCACATGAAATGGATAGAGACACAAAATATTTATGAGGAAACCCATAAAGGGAAAAACCTCTTCTTCTTCTTGTGGATGTAAAGCAAGAAAGCTACTTCAATTACATCAAATTTTGTCTGAGCAACTACTCATATGATGCTACTACATCTTTATCTTCAGCACCTACTGAAAGACATCTTCTACTGCTTGAATGCAGCTTCTACTGCCTGAATGCAAGCTTCAACTTGTAATGAGATTGTTAGTCTCCCTAGCTCCTCCCTTCCTCCCTTTAGTACTGGCTTCAACCTGTTTCAAACACTCTTCTTAAACTATCAATATCCTTTTGTTAATTTGTTTCTGTGAAAACAAACATGTAACCATCAATTCCATCTTTGTCAAACATTTTATTGTTTTCAACCAACACACATATTAATCAAATGAAACTCTGTTCATACTCTGTCAATGCCAAAACTAATCAGCTCAATCTGTTCATGTTTACTCTATTATAAACCTGGAAATCAAATCTGTAGATAATCTTCATTGCAATAAATAATGATCTCAATGTATATTTGAATTACAAATACAATCTTTAACTATTTAATGCATATACCTTTGATGTAATTGCTCAATTAATCAAGCATTTCATACCTCTATTCTAGATCTATATCAGAGTTTATTCATTATCAAAACAACCATACGATCTGCAACATTAGAGTGTACCTCTTCTCTATGCATTTCTCATTTAAGGAGAAAATCAACTATTAACCTCTGTGCATATATCTATCAAAGAGAAATTCAACTTATTGATCTCTCTGTGTTTATCTTTCAAGAAGACATTCGATTTCTGAATTCCAGAACTTCATTTAAATCATTCCACTATTGCGTTTTTCCCTCTTTCAGTCCACTTCTGTGTTTTTCCTCTTTCAATCCACCTCTGCATTTTCACAATCAAGAAACCAATCTACGAGGTTAAGGAAAAACTTTCTAACTGTCTCAAACACATTTACACCTACGTTTTCCTCCCAACAAATGATCAATAGAGTTCTAGGAAAAACGTGAATAAACCGCTGTATTTTTTTCCTCTTAAAAACCCATCACCGAGTTCTTGAACACTATATGTTCTCTCTATGTTTATCTTTCTCTTACCAAGATCATAAATTTTGTCAAGAAGTCTTTACATTAGTTTTTGTAGCTGTCAACATTAACTTTTGTCTTACTTATCTGGAAAACTTCCTTAACATGTGTACATTAGTTGTTGTAGCTATCAGCATTAACTTTTGTCTTATTTATTTGGAAAACTTCCTTAACATGTGAGCTTTGGTGATATAACTTATATATTTTTAACTAATCCTTTGACCACCTGTTCATTGGGTTAAGTGATTTTCTAGTCCAACTAATGCAAATCAAACTCTTACTCATAAATGCAATAATGAGAAGTTTGACATCAATGGCAATAATGGAAAACTCTGCAATCTAGCCAACACAAATGATGTTAATATGTGTTACATTCCTGAGGCATGCATACCTATGCTCAAACTATAAGTGACTCAAAGTATGGCCACCAATAAATACACTACGGATCCATGATGATATTGAATAAGGATATGGCCACCAGAGATATAATGTGGATCCATGCCTCTATGATATGAACTGATTGTAGCCATGAAAAATAAAAAGTGGAGTTATGATATGATAAAACATAGCCATAGACCAATACAATGTGCATCTGTGTAACAACATATATATCAGCATGCTCAAATGATCTCCTTCACAACTTGGGCAAAGCCAAAGACAGATTGAATGCTCAACCCATGGCATTTATCCCAACCCCGATGTAGTATGAATCTATCCATGTGAATATATGATTTGATTTCGAGCATGGTAGAAACCACTTGATTATCGGTCATTGAGGTATACCATTAACAAGTGCAAGATAAATCACCATTGATTTCGATGACTTTCAAGTTACTTTTAAATCATAATCCAACGAATGTGAAAAATGAGTTGAAGTCGAACATTCGTGGAATCAGTTGGCCAAGGGTCATTGATAAATACCCACTATTGAATACGAGGAGGCCTTCCATTGAGGCATGCATCTCCTAAGGTATTGACGTATTCCTAAGTCTATTTCCTGGATAATTTGCTAAAGTTGAAAGGAAAAGACTCATCGAAGGAGGGCATTGATGTATCCCACATTAGTCGACACGAAACTTGTCTCAGGAAAGTGATAAGATATAGCAGATGAACACGGACTGACACGGGTATGGAAACTGGTAATTTTGTAGATGGTTGACTTTTGAGGCAGAAAAGTCCCTTAAACATTGAGGAATGATGTAAGACTTGGCAGCATAAACACAGAGTGGACCAAAACATAATGCAGTGAGTGTTGAGGCATTATTTGGATGGGTCAAAGGAGTATAAAGACTCATAGGATTGGTTCAATGTTGATATTTAATCGATTATCCAAGTGTGTGGTAAAAAATTTGAAAATAAGTGTTGTGTTCAAGGGCGACTACAAGAGCTGCCTAAAAAGATTTCAAGAAACTCGACCCACTTCCTTCAATTTTTCCCCCATCTAGATAGATGAGTACCTCTTTTTAATTTATTAAGATCGAGGAGGATAACACATGCTTGATATAACTCACCTTCGGTAAGTTCCTCTTCCTTTATTTAACGAACTGGAAGAAGTAAGGGTTCGTCCCTGGATGGGCCCTTCAATGTGTAATTTTGCGAGTCCATAGAAGGAAAACTCGGTGGTTTTTCATGCTTAGAGAGTCTGAAAAGAACTTAAAGGTGACTTCAGCGTTGTTCTTTTTCATAATTTTAGTCTCCGAGGTCCAAAAAAGAGATAAAATATTAATGTAAAGACACCCTTTCAAGCCTTTTAACAAGGTTGAAAGGAAGAAAGATCACTCGAAAATCGTTTCATATTCAGAGAGTCTTAAAAGATCTTAAAGGAAACTATGGGGGTTCCTTTTTCATACGAGTCTGAAAAAGTGATAAAAGTATACTTGGTCGCATTCTCATGTATTTACGAGCACGAGAAAGAACAAATACTAAGCTCATTGGAGTTACGAGATCATCGAAGAATCTCTGCTTGGATTCCTGCATAATCAAGTTATTATGGGAAAAAGATATTAGAAGCTTCTAAAAAATGACAAAAAACCCAAAAATAAACTTTATAAAATTTGAAAAAAGAGGAAAAAATGACTAAATTTGGACATATTAAAAATCAAACTAGGGAAAAAAGTCATTCCCGCCTTTTGTTTCACTATTCTCCTTTTCCCTTTGAGTTTTTTCCTCTTTTGGAGTGTTTTTTGTGTGTTGATTGCGAGAGTTGTGGGTGATCGTTTTGAAATCTATCCAAATAAGGTTGGTTCTTTCCTCTTCCTCATTCATTTACATGTTTTTTATTGAATCAACCTTTGATTTATGTGCTTGGTCTCCTTGGGAATCCCTAGAGCATCGAACTGGATCGGTTCTCCCTCAAGTAATCGAGGGGAGCATCGATCATGATTTCAATGCCCTGGTATGTTAAGCCCTAATATTGGCTCATTACCCCTTAATTGGGGAATATTACATTAGTAATTTTATTTTATTTATGTCGGCTTTATTCCATTAGTTGTAATTATACCTCCTAGTCTCCTATATATACCAAGGAGACATTTTCATTT
>SNQJ01S0191779.1:0-17944 GCA_010110895.2 Picea sitchensis
GTATAGTGCCTTAGTGGGTATCTGTGCCATGAAGACTTCAAATTTATCAAATTCCCTCATGGGTTTCTTCGCATTCTCATGATCCATTCTGATCATTTGGTGAGTGACTGTGAATGTCTCTCTACCTTTTACTACCAAGAGTACTATCTCCTCTCCTTATTTCTGTGCAGGGGGTCGTTGTGTCTTTTCCTGTTGTTGTGTTGTGGCCTGTGGTACTGCTTGAATCCATAGTTTTTGTAGAGTTTCATGGAATTCTATGATATTGGCCATGATCTCTTCTCTTTGAGCCTCTGGAATATGAAACACCTCTTTCTCCTTATCTTGGACCTTGTCTGTGATGAGCTCAACATCATCCTTTGTCAGGGTGATGATGGTTATTTCGTGATATATTTCCTATTTTTGTGCATCTCTTATGTCTACGATGTCTTCCTTTTTGTCTGTGGGGGTTGCAACCCACTCATTGTAACCTGTACCATTTCTTCACCAGTATGTGATGTGTGCCTCATTTTGGCATCCTGATGGCTCTCTATCCTAGGCATTGTTGTTTTCCTCAGTCTTTTTGGCACTGCGCTGCTTCTCAATGGTTGATTCTGAACTGCATCGTTTCTAGTGTTATCGGTTGCGCTATTTATTTTTGTTGAGGAACCTACTTCAACATTTTCTTTGGGATTGGTGGATTGTGTCATGATTGGATTTATTGTTGGATTTGATATTGGCAGCTTCCACTATGCAGGTGAGTCTCTGATTATCCAATCAAATTTTTCCTTGGTGATGATATATTGCATCTCCATCCATGCCTTCTTTGGATCCCTTACGGCCTGTATCCACATGTGATGCCTGGATGCCTTGAACCTGGATATCCCTTATATTTCTTGGATTACCTCCATAGGAATGTGCCACACATTGGTTGTGTGTTGTTGTATTTCTTACAGTAACATTGCAAATATTGTTTTATTTTCTTGTTGATTTTTATTTTCCTTGGCCTACCAGAGGGACTCATATCTGGCCACATACCATTTTCCTTTCCTATCCAAAAGGATGAAAAATTTGGCTCCTTCCACCCTACCAAGGATATATGAATGATCAGATGAGAGTAATGGAACTTGGTTCCATTATCTTGTGCATCTCTACAATCAACCAAAAATTGGTTCAGAAGATAGGGTGCCCAAATGAACATCACTCCTTTCACGAACTACACAACTATTACTATGACTTCTGCTGGAACTTTTTCTTTTCTACATTTCCTCAACAGATTGCAAGCCATAATCTTGTTGGATAACCTCATCACATTGCCATTAATGTCCTTGAGAAAAATTCCCATGTTTCCCCTACTAGTGCCAAACTATGCTTTTACTAGCTCGTCGATTTCCTTCTCGTGCACCTTTTTATCCAAGTACTTCTCTGGTTGTGTGCTGACTGTAGGTAATTCTTTGATCTTGGCGATCAATGCCACATCTAGCTATACTAGTTTATCCATCCAAAGGATGTCACCATGTACCCGAGATACTAACTTTTTTATGCAGAGCCTGGTGTTTTTACCACACCCAAAGTACAGTATATCCAAGAGGTTCATTATGTTGGATTTGCACAACCTCGTTATCCACTACGCGGGCTCCATTATCAGTTCACCTAGGGGTCTAGTTTCCCCTTTGTTTTCTAAATAGGTTTCTTCGACCAAATATGGGAATTTGGTCGCAAAGCGCACATAGTGGTTCGAGTACCAAAACTTTGGTACTTTTTCAAGAATATTATACATGGTAACCATTGCATCTGGGAGATATGGAAGTGTGATGTATGTGTGATGTATGTGGCATTCTGTGCCTTTCTTTTTTGCCTAATAGAATATGGGCCTGCCTCTGCTGTTTTTGCATCCTCTTCTTCCCTCTTGGAGTCCAATCGGTTTGTGATGTCCTTGACCAACACCTCTTCTCCATCATGGCCCTATCATTGACCCATCGTTTCATCAGGTTTAGCGAGTGTTTCAGGATTAGGGTTCGGGATACCATTCTGGGTCCCAAAACTCTGCCCTACTTCCCCTTGCGGCACTGTCAATGTTTCCTCTTCAACCCATGTTAGGATGATTGAATCTATGTATTAAGTGGTGACATATTCAATATCAAGCACGTTCTCAGGTTGTCTCATTCATTTCTTGTGCCTTTGGCCCTGTCGAGTAACCCATACATATTGGCCTACAACATCGAACTTTTGTGGTGTCATCTTCTATCCAATTCGCACTCTCTCTTGCTTCTTCATAAATTTCTAGCTAGGGCACACACTTTGTATCTTGATTTGTGCTAAAAAATCACTAAGTGTTGAACTAACACATGATTTTCACCCTTTATAGACCAGGTCATAATTTTTTTTCACCTTTTGCGTGCATTTGCACCGAGTGTAGTTTTTCCTGCACACGTATTATTTTCGCACTTTCCCATGGTTCGGTTAACTTATTATTCTTTTTGTGTTTTTATTATCTTTCTATTTTTGTATTCATTTTTTCTTCTTTTCCCCCTTTTTATTTATTTTTATCATTTTTCTATCCTAATATCTACTATAGTACACTATATACATGACTTTCTTACTACACTGTAACTTTTAAGGGTTAGTAGGTTGATTTTCCATGTACGGCTTCAGTCGACTACCATTAATAATTCCTTTCAGTGATGTTCCTCCCAATTCCTTTAGTTCTATATATCCCCCATCTGTGACATTATTTACTTCATATGGCTCTAGCCAATGCATTCGAAACTTACCAAGGTGTTGGAAAAATTTGTTTTCATAGAGAAAAACTAAGTCTCCCTATTTAAAGATCTTATTTTTAATATGTATGTCATGCTAGGATTTGTACCTTTCTTTCAGTACTTCCTAGTGAAATCCTGCCATAATCATTTCCTCTTCCATTTCCATTAGTTGGTTTAGCCTCTCCTGTACTACGCCTCTTTCTGTCATGTTGGTAATTGTTGTTACGCGCAAACTGGGTAGCAAATATTCTAGTGGCACCACTACTTCCTACCCATACACCAGTCTGAATGGTGTCTATCCTGTCAACTTCTTACATGTGGTCATGTATGCCCATAATACTGCTGGTATTTTCAATTCCCAATATTCCATGTTAACATTGCAAAGTACTACTGGTATTTTCAATTCCCAATATTCCCTGTTAACATTGCAAATCTTAGTCCATGAATTTTCCAAAATCATATTGAAAGCTTCTACTTTCCATTTGCTTGAGGATGATATGGTGTAATCCTCTGGTGATAGAATTGAAACTCCACATTCATCACCCTGATGGTATTATTAATAAAATGAGTTCCTTGGTCACTCATTAATATCCTAGGACATCCAAATTTGGTGATTACTTACTCAAATAAGAAGTGTGTTGCTATCTTTGAGCTACAATCTTTGACTGGTGCTACTTATTCCCATCTTGTTAATTATTCAGTCGTATCAATGATATATCTAGCTCCTGACCTTTTTGTTGGTGGATTAATAGGTCCAACAAAGTCTATTTCCAATTTTTCAAATACCTGCTTAGTTACTTGTGGTCTTAGGGGCATATCATCCCTTCTATTGGTTTTTCCAACCCTTTGACAGACATTGCAGTTCTAGAAATATTCCTTGGCGTATTTATGGACTGTTGGTCACCATAATCCTACGCATAATACCTTTTGTGCAATGGATTTTCCTAGATAGTTTCCTCCAGATATACCTTCATGAGATTTTGCCAAAATTATGGGCTATAAATGTTCCAATACACACCTTCTCAAAATAATATATGTGCCCATATTGTATAAATGACCTACAATGAGTTGATAGTATGCATATCTAACTACTATGTTTTTCTTCTGCGCAGTGCTAAAGTCTTGTGGCAAACCTCTATACTTAAGTATTCAATAATATCAACAGAGTATTCATCAACTATATCTACTGAAAATAATTATCCATCAGGGAAGTTGTCTTCCAAATTAGTAGGTTCTTCTCCCTTGGTTACCCTTGACACGTGATCAGGTTCTACATTCAGCTTCCTTGATTTGAATATCATTTCAAAATCAAATTCTTGGAATAATAATATTCATCTACAAATCCTCCCCCATAACGCTGGATTGTTGACTAGATATTTGAGGCCAGAATGGTCTACATACATTTTAAAGTGTTTATCCAGTAAATAGTGCCTGAATTTCTGAAGTTCATATACCATATCTAGGCCTTCTGTTTCTATGGTGTTGTAATTATTTTCATATTCTGACAACTTTCTGCTTGTAAAGGCTATAGGATGGTCTAAGTCTCATGCTATTGGCTACACTAGAAATGATTCAAGTGCTATAGTTGATGCATATACGTGCACATGAAATGTATTTTCCCAATCAGGAAATACTAATATAGGTGTTGTCACCATATTTTCATTTAGCGTGTCCAACCCTTGCTGAAAATTCTCATTCCATTGAAATCTAGTGTCCTTCTTTATCATTGTTTCCATTGGTGCAGTAATTTTCACATACCCCTTTATAAACTTCATGTAATAGCTTGTATTTCCTAGTGTTTCTCTTAACTGGTGCACTGATTTTGGTGGTGGTAAATTTACAATGAATGCAATCTTAGTAGGGTCCACTAGTAAACCTTGTTTACACACTATATGTCCCAACAATATCCCAAAAGGTGTACCAAAAATTCATGTCTTGATTTTCAATGATAACTGACATTGCCTGCATATTTACAACATTAGTCTTAACACTTCTACATGGCATTTTAACAGACTATATACAGTCCAGTCATCCAGATATACTTCTAGAAATTGATATATGAATTCCTTGAAAGAAGCTATGACTACCCTTGAAAATATAGCTGGTGCATTCTTCAAACCAAATGCTATGACTTTATATCGGTATGATCCCCATTATGTGGAAAACTTAGCCTTATACTTGTCCTCTGGAGCTATTTTGATATGATGGTAACCTGAGACTTCATCTGTAAATGAACATGCTTCTTAGCCTCCTACATTCTCTAATAATTCATCTATAAAAGGGGTAGGGAAAGGGTCATGTAAGCAAGCATCATTGAGTTTCCTAAGATCTACACAAATCCTTATCCCCCCTTGCTTATTTTCTTGGACTACCATAGGACTGATCCATTTAGATTCCTCTATTGGTTCTATGATACCAACTTCCAACATTCGGTCAATTTTTTCTTTCACTTTCTACTTATACATTGGATTCATCCTGTAAGGTCTTTTCCTGATAGGTCTAGCCTCAAGTTTGATGGTTATCCTCATATCACCTAGCTCCCCTACTATTCCTTTCATATCTATAAAGGTTGTTGGAAATGAATCACTGTATCTGCACAGTAACTCTGTTATTCTTTCTACTGTTTTCTCATCCCAGTAGTATCCAATACTTGCCATTTTAGGATTATCATTCGTCCCAATGTTAACTTTCTTAACTTTGATTGGTGCAAAAAATACTTCTAAATCTATAGATGGACCTTCCACATCTCTCTCTCCTTCAATATTTGTAATCATAATGTTGTGCGACTCATCTTAATCTGGTGCTTCTTCTTCAACATGATAGCATGAGAGTAAATATTTCACTGTCTATCTAGTCTATTCTTGATATTCTATCATGATTTAAACCTATGGTTCATCAATAATTTCCACTCCCCATATCATCTTCAGCGTTGAATCAATGTTGGGGTTCTCATGTTCAAATGAGAAGGTTAGTACAAATTTTTGTTGTAACCTTGTCCATTATGTAGTGCCTCTACGCATCTCCTAGTCTATGTACTAGTTCCCTAAGGTAAGGTTATTCCTCTAATGGTGTCATCCTCCATTGTGTTCTGCACTTCTCCAAGTTTTCAACTGATGTGCCTTTCCCATCATACTTATGGACTCTATTTCTCCTCGGTTACATGCAAAATCTAATGCGCAATAGTTGTTTACATTGATACCAGTCCTAAATTGTTTCTTTGTGTGCACCCCACCATCTTGCAGGTGTTTCCTTGAGTGAAATATCTAGGGCTAAGATCCTATGATTTTCTAACGCATCCTCTTCATCATATATTGCCAAGAATTCCTCTAAGTCATTTAACCCATGAAAAATGGGAGGTTCTCTTATCTTTGTACCAACCCATCTTACTGCACAATCTATTCTTGCGCACCTCCTTGTGGAAACTTCATGTAATCACTGGTACCAATTATACAAACACGTGTCTAAGTCAGAATCACATGATGTAATGCTTCTCTAGCTGAGTACCCCATTTGCAGTTGTGTTAACATAATCCTCCTCTTGTGTGGTGGTTCCATACAACTTGTTTATTTCTTCTATATCCAAACAAGTGGCCTCTACAAACCTTTCTCCTTCTGATGGATCCAATGGTGCAATGACTCTATATTAGCTTGATTCAAAAGTCATTTTTCTTATCTTTAGGTTGATTATAGCCTAGTTATCAAATGCCCAATCCAATCCATAAAATGTTGGGTAAGGTGTTGTTCCATATACTATCTCTATTACTTCAAAATATATCATAGTGCACACTCCATCCAAATCTAATGTCACACCTTTAAGCCTTCCAATTGGTAACACTCTATGTTGATTTTCTAGTTTCAATAAGACAGGTGAATAACCTAGTGTGGTTTCTCCCATACACTACCATGTCTTCTTAGGTAATACATTTACTTCAGAGCCTAAGTCCAATATAATATCTCCCATGTTGAAATCCCCAATATTATCATTTAGTTTGAATTCTATGCTTGTCCTTCTTCTTGTATGGAGATGATTGATTGTTTTCTTCTCTAATTTCCCTTCTACCTCTGTGTTTCATCTTTCTAGTAGATTTTATAAATACCTTAACAAATTATGGATCATTCAATAACTTAACACATGATTGTATAAAAGTATTTATGGTACTTTCTTTCTCTAAAGGTTTTCCTTCACTGGTATGGTCCATTGAGGATGACACCTCATACATTGGTGAGTTCTGAGTTTTTTGCACGGATGATGTAGACACAACATTTTTCTTGATAAACTCTTGTCTGACCTCCTTAATTTTTCCTTTTCTTTTTGTGCGTCAAACTGCTTCTGTGGATCAATATTCTTCTTAACCCATTGGTGTTGCACTGGATATTGTTTTGTTGCATAATTTTTTATATTGGTTCCACCTCAAGTGACTATATTGATGTTTCTGCCATCATCCCTAGATTCTGCAAAAATCCACTGGACATTATGGTTGCTCTCGTTCCTTTTTTCTTGGATATTTCCCAAGAGTATTGGGCAGTGTCCTGTGTCATGGTCTGTTGTTCCACAGTACATACATGTCACTGGTGGAAGTGGATAATCCATTGCATAATTTCCTGGTTGTTGGAAGTTGTGGCACACTACTGGTCCTCTGCCTAATCCAAAACCTCATCTTCCTCATCCTCCACTTCTATATCCACCTTATGGTGGTGGTACCTCGCTGAACTAAGGTGCATCTTGCCCTGTCATTATTTATTCTTGCACCCTATAAGTATCTGAAGTTCTTTCTCTAATCAACTCCATCGTTCTACAAGCCTTATCATCATGACCCACTGACTTGAAAAAATTGCAATATGAACTTTTGGGTACTATCTTATACTTATGCATCATTGGAAAATGATATGAATCATGCCCATGAATTTTACAAATCTTGCACCATGGACCTTCTGTTGGTAAGGGATTTGGTACACCTATTTCCATATACTGTGAAAAAGTTGGACATTTGTTCTTATGATGTCCTTCTGTCCTACATAGGGTACACCAGAAAACTTATCTTTTCTCTTTTCCCTTATTTTGGTTAAGTTGAAATGTTAGATTCTTCAAATCCTCCTTCATATCATCTATTGTTGGATCTATCTTATGATACTGGTAATCTTCCAGTTGTAAGGCTTCCTACAAAGCCTCTTCTTGAGTTTGCAATTTTTTTTTGTCTTAATGGGTATTTCAAGTGTGGTAACAGTGAGTTCACAAATAAGTGCCTATGTTGCATGTCAGTAATTTCATATTTCAACTTACCTTTTAGACATTTGAATCTCTGATCAATCTCCCAAATAGACTCACCTGATTTTTTCATGATTTCAATCATTTTATTCATGTACTAGTCTTATGAGTCGGGCTTCTGAAATTCATTTACCAATAGTTTTTTCACATCTGCAATAGTCTTTGGTACTCCCTGTGGATTGTTTACATATAGGCTCATGTACTAGTCTAGTGCATGGTCTCTTAGTGTGATAGCTAACTGCATGAATTTTGTATCTTCATCTGTGATTTTCTTTTCTTCCTAGATATTCTCATGGATTAATAAGTGATTTTCAAGGTTCTCTGATGCCTCTCCCCAAAATTATGGTAATTTGATTGTGGGATTATGTCCTACCATTTTTAACTATCTTGAACTACTGCTTCCGCACGGTGTAGAAAATTGAATGTTACTTCTTGAACTAACTCCCCCAATTGATGCTTCTTGAATGGATCCCTGTCCTGTTTCTTTTCTTCCACTAAAATTTGGTTGTCTAAAAGTTGGTGTTCTTTCTATTGTATTAGTCGCACATGGGTTTGTAGGTTCCATAGTGATGGTGATATAGATTGGAGTTCTTCTTGTTGTTCCTGACCCTAGACCTCTTTTTTTCCTTTCATATGTTGCACATAGGATTTCCCCAATCTGCTCCACAACTTGAATATCCTCTACCTCCTCTTCGTCACTTGTCAAGCCCTCTTTATCGGCTATGAATCTCTTCTTGTTATTCATTTTATATTGGTAGGGTACTCTGATGGACATATTTCTATATTTTTCCATTATCTTATTTATCTATTCTTATTCCATCATTATTGGGTCAGTGGGCTCCTTATTCTTTCCCTTATCCATCTCTTCTTCCATATCTCAACCTCCTTTCAGTGCTTCCCCCCTTCCCCCATGCACACAGGGAATTTTAGCTGTCTGATTCCATTGTAATCACATCATTTCCATATAGTAAAATATTGATTGAAGTATACAACACTATGATGTACCTACCTCTGGGTCCTTTTAGAAAATCCTTCTCTGCTACAGTGTAAGACTTCATGGTATCTATTGCAAATTCGATGATAAACCCTGTAACAATATTGTACTATGCACGTAAATGTTTTATTATCTTGTTGTAACTTCTTGATATCCACATGATTCCACTCTAGCTGTCTGATTCTATTTTTAGGGTGGTTTTCCTTTAACCTCAATAACCACTCCTACAACAAATGCATGAAATCACAAAAAAATACCTCATGCAGGTCACTAAACATATATTTGTCGAGATATTTTCACGATGTTAACTTAGGGTTTCTTTATTCCTTCTAAGCAAACTCAAGTTCCTTTGTTTTCAACCATCTTTCAATATCTTCCTTCATTAGATTCCATGGCCTGAACATTCCCTTCTATACATTTATTCTCCATGTGTTTCTTCCACGGATCCCATCCACTCAATCCTATGCAGTTCTAGCCGGAAACATAACCATTTGTTGGTTGTTCCTCTCTTACTTCTTCTTAGGCTAGCCCAGGTTCAGATCTCAATAGGTTTCCAACAAAACTCTTAAAAATATCGGCCCTCCTTGTACACCAGAAGGAAACGATGCACACAAGGTGAAAAACATAGTCTAATCCGAGATAAACTTTATGAGTGACTACAATACCCAAGTGTTTGCAGTCTAGGAGTGAGTGTGGATCTTGTATGGTGTTCTTCCTTCCTTATGCATTATCCTTGTTAATTATTCAAGTAATTGTATGATTTATTCATCTTTAAACCTATGCATGCATGCTAATATATCTAATTTAACCATTCATTCATAAGATAATGATAAACAAAAAGTAAACATTCATTAACAATCACACAGATAAAAAGGTTTACCATGGTTAAACCCCCTCCTGGCGCTATGTCCAAAAAGATCTGGATTCTCTGTTCTTTTATTTAATCTTCTCCAAAATATTGCGTTGTGCGCATTACATATTCAATAATACAATCAAGAGTGAGGGTAAGAATCATTTGTGAGCATGACTATATCACACCAGGCTCCTCAACCTATGATCCAACACTCAAATAATACCTTACTCGACTCTTCTACAAGACTTATTATCATTACCAACTTACATAATAATAAACTCTCTTTGTTATGATCTTAATTGACCTCTCTGTATCTCGCATCTAACACATGTTCATATCTATCTCTTTATCTATCTCTATCTCTATCTCTCATAGACCTCATAGGTCCTTATTTATACTATTTTATCATCTTGTAGCCACTATAATCTTGTCCAAAACCCTAACCCTATCGTGGTTAGGCTTGTCTGCTTGTGTGTCGCGTTTCTTTTCCTCTTGCGTGCTTCTTTTCCTTCTTTTTTAGCTTGTTGTTTTCTTGCCACCTGTTGTGCACAATCCAAAATTAGGTATTCCTTTCCAAAAATAGGTATTTAACCAAAATAGATCTTTCTCCAAAAATATGCATGTGCCCAAATTAGACTTCCTTCTCAAAATAGTCCTGCACCCAACATCGCCCAAACAAAAAGATTAGTACATTCAATTTTTTAAATAATTTGAAAATGTCTTTGCATGGAGGTATGAATATATTAATACTTATAATCCTAACATTTCACAACATCAAAGTCCCTTTAAGTAATAAATATGTCCTTCAGGTAGAAATAGAGACAACTCAAACCCATTCTACACCCTTTGGTATAAATATAATTGAAAAAAAATTGTGATGTCAAAATCATTATCCTGGTCAAATATTCAAAGTGGGTTTAAAACTTGGTTCTTTTCCAAAAAAGAATTTGTATATAATACTATGTTTAGACTTAAATTTGAACAGAGTTTCCATGAAGGAAAACTACCCACTACCAAAGATATTTGGGGACTCTAATTTGATCATAGGCCAAGTATGAAATAGATGTCATGCTAAGCATCCCCCGTGAATATAATTAGAGAGACTCCCGATTGGTTGTAAATTTCATACCACACGATCTGGATCACCTCTCTTATTCCATTCAGGTCCTGCATAGAGATTCCATCCCTAATAATATAAAACAATATATGGTTTTTGAATATGAAGAATAGATTAAAAGAATCATGAAATCTAATATATGAATATTCAAATTTGAATATAGATTCAGATTTAGATGAATATGGATAACACTAGAAACATATCATTCTATAGATCAATTGTGGCTTGAAATGTTTAGAGGAAACAAGGTTACACAACTCAAAATCAATTTCATTTATAGAGGGTTGGTTCCATTGGATATGATTCTCAATCAAATGATGTACCTTAGAAAACCTCCATGAAACCAAAACCATTAGAAGTGGAGGACTGCAACCTAGGCATAGAAGTTGATCCAACATTCATCAAATTATCAAAGTTGATTTTTTCTCCCAAAGAAAAATATCAGTACATTTAATTGTTTAAGTAATTCGAAAATGTATTTTCATATAGGTATGAAAATCTTAAGACTTATGATCCTAAAATTTCACAACATGAAATTCCTTTGCAGGAAAAAATATGTCCTTTTAGATAGAAATAGAGACAACTCAAACTCAATATACAACCTTTGGTACAAACATAATTGAAAAACAATTATGATGTCAAAATAATTATCCCCATTAGATATTCAAAGTGGGTTGAAAACTTGGTTCTTTTCCAAAAAAAATGGTTATATAAGACTATGTATAGAGTTAAAAAAATTGAACTGAGTTTCCTTGAAGGACAACTACCCCCTACGAAAGATGCATCAAATGCTACAAAAACTAGTGGGGTCTAAAAACATGTCCATGTTGGATTTTTTTTGAGATATAATTAGGTTAGAATGGAACTATAAGATGTAATAAATACTACATTCTCCACTCTATGAGGAACATTTTCCTATGTAAGGATTCCTTTTGGATTGGTAAACTATGGGTCTAAATTTTAAGAGAGATATGGATTATGCATTTGTTGATATCACATGTGTTTATTGTGATATATATTGATAACTTAACTATTTTATCAACAAGATGTTGGACAACTGAGAGGGGGGGTGAATCAGTTGTCACTATGCTTAAACAATTATATCCATTTTTAAACTCATTACATAACTCTCAATGATGATCACAATAAATAAGCAGTAGAGTATTCAACATCAATCATACACATGTATAATTTAGAGATAGATATTCCTGAGGAAACCCATAAAGGGTGAAAACCTCTTCTTCTTTATATGATAATTATTTTCTGTACATTATCATTCTTATGAGCACCAACTCATAATGAGGCTACCACCTCTATTTTGAAAGCTGCTACTTGCTGAGAGAACCAAATATCTAGTTTCTCTAGCACCCACTAGAAGGAAGTACCAACTCCCTAAATGTTCCAACACAAACTTCCAATCATACAGGCACCAACCTGTATATCAGAGAACCAATGTTTTTCCTTGCACCACCCTGCCACCCCGGTTTCTCTGGCTGCAACTAGATGGAAGCTATAACTCCCTGCGTTCAAGCACCTACTTGAAATTCTGAGCACAACAGTCCTCCCTAGCACCTCCCAACCACCATGAAATATAAAACTTTGCTTTTTGTGAATTTATTACAGTGATTCAATAGTTGTCAATGGCTTACCAGGCTTATCATTGTTCTATTATGCTGCTCTGCTCTACCTGCATCAGTGTCTTCTTGCTTGCATCCTCTTCATATTTCTGATCTTCTCCTTTGTCTTAGCATGCACACCTCATCTTTCTCTTCTTCTCACAAATATGTATCTCTTTTATTTTATCCTTCTGTGCTTCAGCTCCTGTACATCATGCTTCTACATGCATTCATCACTCACAACAACAACTGCAATATCTCTTCTCTGTTCTGCATTTTTATAGTCTTTGTGCACCTTATGCATGCTACATGCGCTATCCCACTGCATACACTTCACTGCGTTCATCATCACTGGCCCTTATCCTGAGATCCTTTGGATTTGCTGACTGTAACAATATTCGACCCACTTCCTGTCAGTCGACTCTATGATGATTCTACACTCCACTGGCAATTGCCTTGAGACTCTTCGAATTCTCTGGAAGATGCAATCACTTCCTTCTAGTAGTTAATGAGAGAATCTTCGCGCGTTCATGTGTTTCTCGCCTTCTATATTCCTGAGGAAAATTTTACAGTGGGTGTTTATCCTTTCTGGCTAATCCCTTTCCTTTCACATGTGGCCTCAGGCGATAACCAAATGCCTATTCATAAAGCATTTAATGATTTCACGATACAGGATATACAGCTACAAATTGCCTGACTCCACTCGTGAAAACTCTAAAATGGATCCTAGCTTTGCTAGCTCCTTCCCCTCACTTCCACTAATAGGACTGCTAGTTGTGACCACAACCCCATTCGAAAGTGCATTTTGTGATTTTGCACTTCGGGGATTCTCCCGTGAGTCCATTGACTCCTCCAACTCCCGGTACCTGAAATGGATCCTAGCTATGCTAGCTCCTTCCACTCACGTGACCACTGGCGGTGACCACAGCCTAATTCAAAAATGCATTTCGCAATTTCGTGTTTTAGGGATTCTCCCGTGAGTCTCCTTGACTCCTTCCTCTAGAATTACCGATATCCGAAATGGAACCTAGAATCTTGCACGCTCCTACCTTCACGTGACGATCGACGATTACCACAGCCTAATTAAAAAATGCAATTCACAATTTCGCGTTTCAGGGATTCTATGATGAGTTGTCTCGACTCTCCATTTTGCGAACTCCGAAATGGAGGTTGGATTCACTAGCTCTGCTCTCCAACTCTCGATGATGTGACCACGAGATATGACCACTCGCTAATCATTTGAGAACTTCTCTCTCTGGATCAACGATCCATGATTCGTGGTGATCGGACAACTAACCTCCGCCCCGGAACTTCAGCTTTCGAGACTTTGGGGGAGTGTTGATGCTAAAACTCCCAAAACTAAACTCCCTGAGTGATGTCACTCTTGCGTCACTCGATGACGTGTCATGATCCAAGTGGCTTCCATGTGTCACTTCTTGGATCGACGGTCCAGATTTTTCCTCGATCCAACAGTTGAGATTATAGCATCATTTTGCATTTTGCGAGTTTGAGAGGTTAGGGCACCTCCTTCCTTTGACCTTTCAGTTAGTGAAATGTTGATATTTATCCATGTGTCCTTCTTGGATCGACAGTCCATATTTTTCCTCGATCCAACGACTGATATTGTATCGTCATTTCACGTTTCGTGAGTTGGAAGGATAGCCCACCTCGTGCCTTTGACCTTTCAGTCAGGGAAATGCCAATCGCTCTCCATGTGGCCTCTGGCTTCAACGACCAGGATCATTTCGCGATCTCACATATCTCGAGTTCAAGGGGTTAGAGAACCTCCTTCCTTTGACTTTCCAGTCAGAAAAAAGATGATCTGTGACCACGTGTCCTGCCCGAAGATGAACGATCCTCCTTCTTTCATGATTTTGTAATCCCTCTTCTCCTTTCACTTTAAAGAACGTGCATGTTATCCTGGATCCAATGACGGTCGGACCCCGCGCTCAGATCTAATGCCCAATATATGTCCTCCATCTATGTGCTTCTCTTGTATGGACTTACGATGTCTTCCGAGCCTGTTTTCCATCACTATTATTGCCATCGTTGTTCTTTCCATCAATGACAAGGTCACTCCCAACTGTAAACCTGCCAACAATCTCCCCCTTTGGCATTGATGGCAACCCTGAATGGCTGTGCTAATCTATTTGGACCTCCAGCTATAGCATCTGGTATGGACCACTCCACTCCTTTTCTCCCCCTTTGACATCAATGTCAAAGAAAACTTGCTCCCCTTGAGTTGTTGCATTACTTCGTCAAAGGTATCAGATATGCAACCAACACATACTCCCCCTAACAGGATGGCCTCTCTTAGGTGTAATACAGGATGATACCCATCTTCTGACGAAGATATTCAAATGGTGTCTTGGCTAGGGGTTTAGTAAATATGTCTGTAATTTGTACTGTGGTTGGAATGTAATGAACCTAAACAATTTGATTGGTGACCTGCTCTCTCAAAAAATGGTATTTTATGGGAATATGCTTGGTCTTGGAGTGGAATACAAGATTATTTGACACACTTATGGCACTAGTGTTATCACAATGAATTGGGATCGGTGCATTATATTTTACCTCCAAGTTTGCAAGTGTCTGAATCATCCATAATACCTGAGTGCAACAAGTAGCAGCAGCAATGCACTCTGCCTCTGTAGTTGATAAAGAAATGGAACCTTTCTTTTTACTCAACCATGATACTAGAGAATATCCTAAGAAGAATGCACCTCCACTCATGCTTTTCCTTTCATCCATGCAGTTAGCCCAATCAACATCTGAGTAGACTAATAATTGAAAATTCTTATTCTTAGGATACCATAGGCCATAGTTCATTGTTTCTTTCAAATATTTGAATATTATTTTGACAGCTAGTAAATGACTCTGTTTGGGTGTTGCCTAATACCTTCCTACTATTCCAACAACATGCATTATTTATGGACAGGATGTTGTGATATACAATAGGCTTCCTATCATTGACCTATATGAACTTTTATCAACATCAGGTGAGACATCATCCTTGCTTAATTTGCATCCATTAACTATAGGCATGCCCACAGGTTTAGAATCTTTCATTTGAAACCTTTTCAACATTTCTCTTAGATATTTTTCTTGAGAAAGAAACATTCCTTTAGACTTCTGAGTAATTTGCAGACCAAGAAAAAATGATAGTTCCCCTATCATAGAAATTTCAAACTCAGACTCCATGGTAGAAGAAAACCATTTTACCAATGAATCATTATTATATCTGAAGATGATGTCATATACATAGACCAACACGATAAGCAAGTCATTACCCTTTGTTTTGATATATATAATGTTGTCAATTGTTCCTCTCTTGAACGCTTTGTCTTGGAGATACTTATCCAATCTGTAATACTAGGCACGAGGAGCTTGTTTTAACCCATATAAGGCTTTCTTCAGCTTGCATACTAAGTCAGGATTATCTGTCAGTTAGAAACCCTCTAGTTGTTCCATATAAACTTCTTCTTTTAAATATTCATCTAGAAATGTTGACTTGACATCCATTTGATAGACTTTGAACCTATTATGACAAGCATAGGCAAGAAATATTCTAATCGCTTCTAGTCTTGCTACTGGTGCAAATGTTTCATCAAAATCCAGTCCTTCTATTTGAGCATAGCCCTTATAGACCAATCTTTCTTTGTTCCTGACAACTTGTCCCTTCTCATTCATTTTTTTCTTAAAGATCCATTTGGAACCAATGATATTTTTACCTTTAGGTCTAGGAACCATCTCCCACGTATTTTTTTTCTCAATCTGATCAAGTTCACCATTCATGGCTTTAACCCAATGGTCATCTTTGCTAGCTTCATTGAAATTCTTGGGGTCCAACATGGATATGAAGGCTATATGTGATTGTTTGGTGTTTTTGATTATCTTTCTCCTGGTTTGTATAACTTTGTCTTTTTCACCAATTATCTGACTTGTAGGATGATTCTTTTGAGTGATTCTGGAGGAGGAATTTGATGTTGTCTGTTGATTTGAGTCTATCTGAATATTTGCATCTTCATCTAGCTCAGAGTCTTCTTGTTCTGATTCTTGGACCTGTTTAGCTTCAACTTCATCTATATCCTTTATTGTTGATTCAGTATTGTTCACCTCTCTTACTGGGATTCTTTCATCAACTTTTATGTCAATATAATCAACCAATCTATGCAGCCTATTATTATAGCATCTGTATCCTTTACTGTTTGTAGCATACCCTAAGAAGATGCCTTCATCAGGCCTGTCATCATACTTGCCAAGGTTATCATCATTATTCTTTATGTAACACTTACTCCCAAAGACTATGAAGTGTTTGATTGAAGTAGGTCTCCCATACCATAGTTCATAAGGTGTCTTGTCAGTGTGTGGTCTGAGGTGGGTGTTATCACTGAAATTTCATCCGCACAGGGCGACAAGAACTCTGCATCGTCAACAAAGAACTGGAGTCATTCATGGCACAAGGTTAATTCCACAGCATAGCAAAGGGTCTAAAAACTATACAAATGATCAAAAAATTCAAAGGCACTTTACAGAACATGGGCGCGCGCACGCCTGCGCGTAACAGCATCGTACAAGGCACGTCTGCATGCACGATGCGCGGCTGTTGGGAAAAAAAACCGCGCACCTGCTAAACGGCGCATTTATGAAACTGGTCGGCCTCCCAACCACTAATGGATCAGCTCCCAAGTCGATTGGACATCAAATCCGAGCTCAATCCACGTGGGGGGGCCGGTCAAAGACCTACGGGTGCCCTAAAGAGCCCCTTTTCACATTCAAAAGAGGCCACAAAATAACCCAATTCTTGGCTATAAAAAGCCATGAATGACCACCATTTTTTCAAGGAATTCTTCATACTGTTATGCTGCTGAGATTGCTAGAGAATCCTTCTTTGGCAACACACATTGTAAGTTGCATTTCATAAGCTATTCACCCCTCACTTGAGTGAATAAGCTTGGAGTTCTTTCACCCACATTTCTACCTTTTCTTTGTAAGGAGAGCAATCAGTTGAGGGCCTCAAGAGCCTTCCATTGGAGAGGGAAGGGACCCAAGTCCTCTTTCTCCATTGTGTATCTTTGGATTTCATCAATCAGACCAGCTTATATATTGGTGATATTGGTCCATTTTCATTTGTTTTTATTTTTGTTCCTATGTTCATAGTTTCACTTAGTTTTTTGTTTAATTCTTGTTAATAACTTTGTTGTTTTCTTTCTAACCTTTTACCATACAACTGTCATGACTAGCAGAGCCCAACTAGGCATGTAAGCACTCACTTTTTGCTCACACAGCGACGAGAAGAGTGCAAACAGATTGGCGACCATACTAGGGAGAAGGTATCAATTCCTCCCTCATTTGGGCTTC
>SNQJ01S0191780.1:0-10968 GCA_010110895.2 Picea sitchensis
ATTTTTTTTGTTTCTCCTAGATCCTTCATATCAAACACCCTAGCCAACTGAGCCTTTAACCTGTTGATTTCAACCATGCTTTTTCTTTCCACAAGCATATCATCAACATATAACACCAAAACAATGAACATGCCATTTTCCAACTTTTTAAAGTAAACACAATGATCATATTCACTTCTTGTAAAATTTAGGCTCACCATGAAGCAATCAAACTTCTTGTACCATTTCCTAGGAGACTGTCTCAGGCCATACAATGACTTATTTAGTTTGAAAACAAACCTTTTATTGAGATCCTGAACAAACCCTTCCGGTTGTTCCATATATATATATATATATATATATCATCATCATCTAAATATCCATGTAGAAATGTGGTTTTAACATCTAGTTGCTCTAAATCAATATCAAGTAAAGAAACTAGTGCTAACACAACACAAACTGAAACGAGCTTCACAACTGGTGAAAAGATCTCATGAAAATCAATACCCTTTTGCTACTAGTCTTTCTTTATACCTTTCGACTTTATCATCAACACCCCTTTTCATTTTGTAGACCCACTTCCAGTCGAAAACCTTCCTGTCCTTTGGAAGTTCTACCAGGTCCCATGTTTTATTCCTCTCTAAGGCATCGATTTCTTCTTTCATAAATTTCTTCAATTGAGCACTTTCAGATACCTTAATTGCTTCCTAAAAACAATTAGGTTCTCCATCAATAGAAACCAAATCCACAAATGAAACATAATTGACATACCTTGTAGGAGGATTCCTGACCCATGAAGATCTCCTTAGAGATGGTTGAGGCATATCCTCAATTTCCTGGATATTTTCTACATCTTCATCTTCTTCTTCTGGAACTTCTTCATGCTCCTCCTTTTCTGAAGATGGTTGAGTTTCCAACTAAATTTGTTGAACTTGTGGTACATGTTCTTGTCTCACTTCAACATCTACCAGTTCTGATTTTAAGAGTGAGGATTCATAAAATACTACATCTCTGCTTATGATGATTTTGTGGGCAGTAGGATCCCATAATTTATAACCCTTAACTCCATCACCATAACCAACAAAGACATATTTATTTGATCTAGGATCTAACATAGAACGTTGATCTTTAGAAATAACATAATAAGCATCACAACCAAATATTCTCAGATTTGAAAAAACACACGAATGACTTGTCCATACCTCTTCTAGAATCTTACAGTTTATTGCAGTTGATGGTGACCGATTTATCAGACAACATGTTGTAAGAAACGCTTCTTCCCACAATTCTTGTTGCATCTTATCATTACTGTGAATGATCCTTGTTCTCTCTAGAAGAGTCTTATTAATGCATTAAAAAACACCATTCTGTTGAGGAGTATAAATCGTGGTCTTATGTATTTTGATCCTAGATTCTTGGCAATAGTTCTCAAATTCCAAAGATGTGAACTCACCTCCATTATTTGTCCTTAAACACTTGATTGACCTGTTAGTTCTCTTTTCAACCAAAGCTCTGAATTTCTTAAAATTATTAAATACATCATCTTTTCTTTTAAGTAAATAGAGCTAAACCTTTCTAGAGTAATCATCTATAAATGTCACAAAATATGATGATCTTCCAAAAGAAACCGTAGGTGTTGGACCTCAAACATCTAAATGAATGTAATCAAGGATACCTTTTCTTATATGTCTTCTTGTTTTAAACTTTTTTCTACACTGTTTTCCAAAAACACAATACTTGCAAAAATTCAAATTCACAAACTTCAAACTTGGAAGTGACTTACGATCAACCAATAACTAGTTGATTAAGGTTGGTTGTCATTGATGTCAACCCTTAAAGAAATCCCCATAGAACAAAGGTTTCGATAATGGACCCAATATTGTTTGATGTAAATATGACTCATTATTTTTTTGCCATGGTTGATAAGAAGTAAATATGGATGAACTCCAAAGTGGTCCCCCTATGGTGAAAGCCCTCACGGGAAGACGCTTTCTTGGAAGTGACTCACGACATCAACCAATAACTAGTTGATTACACATGTCATTGATGATGTCAAACCTTAAAGAAATCCCCATAGAACAAAGGTTTCCATAATGGACCCAATATTGTTTGATGCAACATGACTCATACTATTTTTTGCCATGGTTGATAAGAAGCAATATGGATGAACTCCAAAGTGGTCCCCTATGGTGAAAACCCTCACTTGGGAAGACGCTTATGGAGTAAGAGAACCATGCCAATTGTGGAATAATGAGATGAAGGAAAATGAATTTTTTAGGGAAAACTATCCCATATGGATAGTGCTTGTGTAACAGTTTCAGATCAAATCAACTTAACATTTTGTATGGGAACTTACAAGGTCACTCTCTAGAATAATGTAATTCAACAAGGTATGTCATTTTGCTATAACTCCTTTTCCGGAGGTTCCAAGTAGTGACACTCTGAGGTAAGAATTTCATATAAAAACACAATCAATAACATTGTGTATCAGTTTCATATTTATATACACATGTGTTCAAAGTCATGATTACTCCAAGTTAGGGTTGTTGGACTAATCCAAAACTAGGGTAATGGAGACCAAAGAAAGTTTGGATGAAATAATCATAACTTTGTTGTTAAAGTTAAGGAAGGTTTGTAGAATGATCACATACACCAGTCTATTACGTATTACGACAATGAAATTGATGAGGGATTTTAGTTGAGGTACACAAAGGAGTACATTTGAGACAAGAAGGCCAGATGAAAGAAGTAACAGGCATGAGGTGTATAGTTGATGATGTTGGTACATTGATGAGTCATAGTTGATGAGTAGGCTGAAACATGATTTGGTACATACCTAGTACATGGTTGGATGCACTTGTTTATGGTACGCTTTGATTACGTGTTATAGGTTGGTGCATGGTTGATGCACCCTTTTATGGTACAAGTTGATTACAAAAATTTTGGTACAGGTTGGCGCATGCTTGAAGCACTTGTTTATAGTACATGTTCATTACAGGTTGATTGGTATAGGTTTACAATGGTATATATCACAAGTTGATAGTGTGACAAGGGTTCCATCATTCTAATTTTACTCAGGGTGGCGTGATCTAGAAAAAGATAGGTGGTTGTAGGGACCTTCTCGGTTGTAGCCTAAGAACATAGGGTTGTAATTCCTTTGGTTGTATCCAGAGAATTGGGGAGTTGGAGAGCTTCCCTCAAGTTGTAGCCTAAGAAACTAGGGGTTTGGAGCCCTTCCAGCTTGTACCGGAAAACAAAGGAAGTTGGTAAGCCCAATGAATGTAATTCTTCAAGACATAAGAAAAACATTCAATGGTTTTCCGATGGGTTTCCATGTAAAATGATGGTACTGCATGTGTGTGATTGTTTATTTCCTTACTTCTCATTATTGGATAATAATTCTGGCTACTGATAAAACATTTGAAGAAAAGGATTATAATTACGCTTATTGATCGGATTCACCTCTTAGTAATCCAACAATTGGTATCATAGCGTGTTCCTTCAGGAACAGTTTGATCACTGGAAGGAAGATCACAGAGATAACAACCTCAGGATAAAATTGAATACCGTAGCTTGATGGACATAAGTATGATTTTATATAATGATGAAGACATATATATAGACATAAGGATTTCCAAGTTTGGGAATCAATTGTAGATGGATACATAGCACCAACAATTCCACCAACAAATGAAAAGCAGTGAAACTCCTAAGGAGAATAATTCCAAAGCCAAAAATACACTTTTGAATGGTCCTGATACAGATTCACCAAAGTTGCACATTTTAAATCGACTAAAGAGATTTGGGACAAGCTTCAAATATTTTATGAAGGATTCAAAAGTCAGCAAAGAAAGATTCAAACTTATAGAGGTTTAGTTTTGAACAACTAAAATGAAGGAAGATGAAGATAATGTTCTACTTCTACGAGTCGATGAAATGTTGAATGCAATCATAGGATTGGGAGAAGAAATTGAAGAATCATAATCGTTCAAAAGATACCAAGATCTCTTCCTATGAGATTCAACCCTAAGATATCGCCAAGAGATTTCAGAAGAAAGATCCGATCTAAACTCAATATGCATGGACGAATTACATGGAACATTCAATAAGATAAGGACATAACTCTAACAAAGAAAAATTCATATGTAAAATAAGCAACCTTTAAAGCATCCAAAGATCAAAGCAAAAGAAAAAGGAACAAGAAGAATATAGTAGCGCGAAATGACGTCTTCTAAGATGATGAAGAAGTGGCCAACTTCATTAAAAGACTAAAGAAGGGAACCAATAGTAGGTATATAGATAACCTTCCTTAATTTGTTTTAATTGTGATGGTATTGGTCATTTACTAACAAATTTCCCATAAGAAAAAGAGAGAAATGATGAAGGTTACTCAAAAGGAAGACAAACATATAAAGGTAGAAGAACTGGAAGAAATTTTTCAAGAAAATTTTTGCACCAAAGAAGACATCTCTACACGATGAAGATGAAGTCGTGGATAGTGAAACAAGAGAGTTCTATTCATGGCAAGAGAAGACTCGCATAGTTAGAAGACTAAGAAGAATATGAAGAAGACAAGAAGAAGTATATGAAGAAATTGAAGAGGTGGCTGACTTCCCAGAATAATTAATGAGTGCCATAGAAGTTATCTAAGAGAAAAGAAGAAACAAGAAACCACAAGCGTAACTAGATAAGAAAATACACTCAAGAACTAGAACAGATGATCACAAAATTGAAGGTTCAAACGTAATAGCTGATAAAGAATTGAAGAAGCACTCAAAGAACATCTATAAGTAAAATGACAGGATCATCGAAAACCTAGAAGCAGAGATTGTCACACTAAGAAATGATATTCAAAAAGAAAAATATGTAGAATAGCTCAAAAGTTTTGGATGACATTATTAGTAGCTCGTAAAATATCATCTTGACAAGTCCCGACTTGGATACAATCGATAGAAGTGGGATCAATATCCAAAAAAATAAAGCAAGAAACAAATACAAAAATCTATGCGTAAACAAGTCCAAGAGGATAAAAAATATACTAGGAAGATTACGTGGACACTCCTCCAATCGAAGATTTAGATTTTAGAATCAACAATAGGTAGACATGCCTCAAGAAAAAGAAGGATTCATAAGAGCACCCTCATTTCATAAGATTTTCAACTCCTGTGTATCAAACTATATTTTTTGGTTTATGTTATGCATGTAATAATTTTCGACATAAAGTTGTAAATTGCAGAAGTAACAACATGAACAATAACTACTTTGAGAGCTCTGCAATAAAGTGTTAGTTCAAGAAGACCTAGTGAAACACAAAGAAGGTTACAAATGTGTTTGAATCTTTGAGCACCGTATGGAATGTCATGAAATGTAACAATTTGGACGATGGACAAAATTGCATAGTACGACGCGCCTCCTAAAGAACCTAGAGTCATAAACAAGAACCTCATAAAACATCATGGATAAGAAAGCAAGATCAAGATAGCAATGAAGAATGCACAAATACTTCATTAAGCTAAATAATAGAAGAAACATATTGGTATGTTGACAAGGGATGTTAAAAACATGACGTGGTGTAGGAGACAAGTTTCTTACATTATGAAAGGAAAGAGGATAATCTATCTCCTTTGAAAATGATGATTCACCCAAAATCATTGAAAAGTATCAACTGAATTGTAAACAAGAATGAAAAGGAAGAAAATGTTCTACTAGTAGAAGATATGAAATATAATCTTTTAAGTGTGAGTCAAATGTGTGACCAAGGTCATAAAGTTATTTCTCGACCACAAAAGTGTGAGATAAGAAAAAAGAAGGTTCAAGGAAATTGATCGCTACAATTTGAAGAATCCCAAGCAAACATATATGTGTTAAGCTAAATTAGAAATGAAAAGTGTTCTCTAGGAAAGGAAGACGAAAGTTGGTTATGGCAATGTAAGAATGGGTCACATGCATTTTGATAACCTTGTCAAAGTCAACAAAAGATAAGTAATCATAGAAATGCCCCAGATCACTAAACCAATCCAACACTCCTTATGCAAGCATTGCCAACAAGGAAAGAAAAACAAAGACTAGGTTCAAATCAAAGGAATATTCAACATCAAAACCACTGAAATTGTGCATACCGACTATAGTTGGATCAACTACAAAAAAAGGCTTAAAAGGCGAGAGATACTTTATGTTATTAGTTGGTGATTATACAAGAATGACTACTATTTTCAAGAACATGTTAGAAGATTTTGAAAATTTCAAGATCTACAAGGAATGGTTGAAAATGAGATGGATTCAAGAATCAAATGCTTAAGATGGGATAATGGAGCAGAATCACTGGGAATTTAAGGATTACTGAACAATCATGGAATAAAAAGACAATTTTTCGTTGTTGCCAGACACCTCAACACAAAGGAGTTGTTGAAAGAAAGAACAGGGACAAGAAATGGACGTAACAATGATAATGGATTCAAAGCTGATGATATTTTTTGGACACAGTAGTGCATACAACAATTACATTCAAAACAAAAAGTAATGCTCGAACAACACTAATAAACTCCCACGAAGCCATGTGGAGGGGACATCAACCAATGTGAAGCACTTCAAATTTTTGAAGCAAATGCTACATCAAAAGAGAAGATGGTGGAATGGGAAAGTTTGACCCTAGTGTGGACAAAGGAATACTAGTTGGTTGCCTCAAGTATAAGGAAAGACAACTCCATAATCTAAGATTAAACAAAGTTGTGAAAGCATCAACGTAACAATTAATAAAACAAAAGTGCACTGTGAATTAAAGGAAGAAGAAAACAAAATCAATGGAACAACTTTTCAAAGAAGAATATGAAAAAGAAGTAGAAGAGGAAGATGAAGATGAAGAGGAATATGATAGAAGAAGAAGAGAAAAGTTTAGCAAGTTATCTCCAAAGACACCTAGAAATGAGTACAAAAGAATCATCCTTCGGGACGATTATTGGAAACAAAGATGCGGAGTTAAGACTAGAAGAAAAAACTGCTCACCGTAATTGGAAACACACTCCAGCACTCTTATCTACAATTGAACCAAACCGCTTTGAAGAAGCCACCAAGGATGAATTTGGAATAGTAACATGGATGAAGAATTGGATCAAATAGGAGAAAAATGACACTGGGAATTGGTTCCAAGACCAAAGAATAAGAATGTGATTGACACCTAAATGGGTTTTCAAGATTAAATTGAATGAATATGGACAAGTTACAAGGAACAAAGCTAGATTGGTATGTAAAGGATATGCACCGTGATTAAAGGAATCAACTTCGATCTAGACATTTTCCCCTCATTGGGCCATAATCGGCAATTTGTTTTGTTTTTAGCTTATGCATGCTCCAAAAATGTTAAAAGTATATCAGATGGACGTGAAAATCATCTTTATGAATGGGGAACTTGAAGAATAAGTTCACATTGAACTGCATGATTTTACGGTCAGAGAACACAAACTATGTGTAAATTAAAGAAGGCCTTTGTATGGTCTAAAACAACCTTCTAGAGCATGGTACTCCGATTGATAAGTGATTCATAGCAGTGTGGTTCAAAAAGGTGCGCATATCAACGCCTACATCAAGGTAAGTCAAGTTAATATTTTATTAATTGAAGTTTATGTTGATGGTATTTTTTTTTTTTTGTTGTTGATATTATTTTTGGAAGTATTGGTGGCAGGTTAAGACATAAATTTATAAAAGACATGCATATTGAATTTGAAAACGTCGCTACTTGAGAACTATCCTTCTTCGGGACTTCTCGTGATACATCAAAAGAAAACCATGAATTTGTATTTCAAACCAAGTATATCGAGAAATGCTAAAGAGGTTCTGAATGTAAGATTGCAAACCGCTATCAATTCTACATGCAAACCAGTTGTAAGTTGAGTAAAAATGATGATTTGAAGTCTACAAAATCATAGGTAATGGCAGGGTCAAGGATAGGAATCACTATATGTGACAGCATCCGCACTCCTGATGTAATGCGCAGCTTTGACAAAAGGCACGATTTCAAGCAAAGACCAAGGAAATCAGGCTACTGCGTTAGCAAAGAAAAAGGATCTTTAGATATCTCAAAGGAACAAAAGAGTCGGATTTCATATGGTATCCAAAAGGAAAAGATCTATCACTTATTGCCTACAATTTACGCAGATGGGAAGGTTGTATTGATGACCCAAGAAGCATCTAGTGGAGAAACATTCTACTAGGTGAGTGTTTGGTATCACGACTAAGCAAGAAATAATCATCGCTATCTCTATCTATTGTCGACAGTAGTATATTGCAAAGAGGAAATACGTTGTACAGATTCTCTTTGGATGAAACAAACTCTGACTTATATACAAGTTGAGTATGATGATCCATTCCAATATATTGTGATAATACAAGTGCCATCGCGATCTCAAAAACTCCTGATGCACTAACACGGCTAACATCTAATCAAGTATCATCACTTTCTACGGGAACAGGTTGCGAAAAAGAACATCATAGTTGAATATGTAGGAACAAAATAAAAAGTGGAATATATCTTTACAAAATCACTTCCACCTGGAAGCCTTTAACATTCTCAAAGACTTTTGAGTTATTTCTACTCCAAAATGAATGATTTGAATGCTTACATTATATTTCTAGATGTACACGAAGAAGTATCATAAGAGGACAATTCGGCTTAGGGGAGAAACCCCAGATGTGGAAGATACCTTGCAATTGATGACAAAGGGTTATATTTATTAGATGCGCAGGATAGAGGTAGATTTATCATAAGGACATAGGCATGATTCCAATGAGCATGAGATATGATTTCAGTATTTCATCAAAGTGCTCATCAATGCCAAAGGGGAGATTGTTGATTGCTGCTATTATCATTGATGTCAACCCTTTGAAGAAACCTTTATAGCACAAAGGCTTGGGTAATGGACCCAATATCGCTCGATGTAAATATGACTCATTAATGTTTTTCATGGTTGATAAGAAGTAATATGATGAACTCCAAAGTGGTCCCCTTTATGGTGAAAGCCCTCATGGAAGACGCTTTGTGAAGTAAGAGAACCCATGATTAATTGTGGAATACCGAGATGAAGGACAATGAATTTTTAGGGAAACTATCCTATATGGATATTTATTTTCATGAAATTTCCTCGGTGGTATGTAGAACGCCAAGCATAACTCCCTCACTCAAAGTTAGAGAGTTGCGACCATGTGAAGTTGGAGAACCCAAAGCTCTGGGTAATGGACCCAAGTTTGTTTGATGGATAACAATATGATTTTTCTATATTTGAAGTTAATACTACTCTAGATTATTAGGTACATGCCATTCCATTTCCTCGGTGGTATGGTCACATAACTCCCTCACGGTTTGAGAGTTGTGTTCTTATGAAGTTGGAGGACCCTCATATGTCATCTAGAAGCCCCAAAAGGTCAAAGTAGTCAAAGTGGTTTAAGAGATTTTAAAAGGAAAATAATAAAGTGAAGTGATGAGTGTATTATAATTCAAAGTGAATATAAAATAAATTATTTCAATAATGAATTTAATGGCGAAATTAGAAGTGGGTTAACCCTAAAATAAGGAAAGTGGGTCAAGTGACCTAGAAGATGCTTTTAAGGAAGCTACTTGGAGAGTATAAATAAGAGGCAAGGCTCTCTCATTTTAATCACACTTGAGCATATTGAATATCTATAGGTTTCTGAGGTAACCAAGGATATCTAAGCCGAATTTCTGAGGGAAGGTGAATAAAATAAGGCCGAAATGCAAGGAAGGATAAATTCTTTTGATGGTGCTTTCTAAGGTATGTTATTTACAAGTCATCTCACCATTTTTTCTATAAAAAATTTTCTATAATGATTCTGATTGTTAAATTGATATCCCATTGAGAAAACATACCCAAGTATCTGTGGTAAACAATTCGTTTTGTGGGTCATTGTATTTTTGGAGTTACACTCCGTGGAAAATAGGGTTTGTGGCTAGTCTTGAAACTAGTCAAAAACAGGTGTTTCGGGTAAAAACTTCATAACTTATTCATAACATATCCAAATTCAGTGAGAAAAAATGTATTAGTCAGGGTAAAGTCTGTAGTATGTTGTGTAACATTTTCTGATCAATTAAACAAATATTTCATGTGGCCCATGCTCTACAACGTCGCTCTCTAGAAAAAACCATAATTCAACAAGGTATGTCATTTTTGCTATAACTCCTTTTCTGAGAGGTTCCAAGTAGTGAAACCTGGAGGAATTGCATAAAATATAATGAATAAAAATTTTTATCAGTTTCAGATCTTTATACATTACAGGTTCAAATTTATGATTAATTCAAGTTAGGGTTGTTGACTAATCCAAAACTAGGCATGTGAGACTAAAGAAAAGTTTGATGAAAATGCTAGTCTCTTGTTGTTAAAGTTTAGGAAGGTTTGCGGGAATGTGATCATATACACCAGGTCTATTACAGAGCTACAAATCAGATTTGTATGATGAAATTGATGAGGATTTTTGGTTGAGGTACATGTTGAGTACATGGTTGAGACAAGTAGTTGATGAGTTGGCACATACATGAGGTGTATAGTTGAGGATATTGGTACATATTGATGAGTCATAGTTGATGATTAGTTGACACATGATTGGTACATACTTGGTACATGGTTGGATGCACTTTTTTATGGTACAGGTTGATTACAGGTTGTTTGGTACAGGTTGGTGCATGTTTGATGCACTTGTTTATGGTACAGGTTGATTATAGGTTGAGGTACAAGTTGATGCATGGTTCAGATTTATTGGTACAGATTTAGAGCGATAGATCTCATAGTGATAGTGTGACAGTCGTTCCATCATTCTACTTCTACTTCAGGGTGGCAGGACGAGGCAAGGACAGGTGGTTGTAGGCACCTTCTAGTTGTAGTTGGAGAACATAGGGGGTTGTAGCCTCCTTCTGGTTGTAGAAAGAGAATTGGGGAGTTGGAGCTTCCCTCAAGTTGTAGCCTGAGAAACTAGGGGGTTGGAGAC
>SNQJ01S0191781.1:0-17944 GCA_010110895.2 Picea sitchensis
GGGAGAGAGAGGGGGGGAGGGGGAGACAAAGAGAGAGAGGAAGAGGGGGAATAGAGAGAGAGACAGAGGGGGGAGATGGAAAGTGCAGGGAGAGAGAGTGAGAAAGAGATTGGGAGAGAGAGGTCTGATGGAGAGAGAGAGAGAGAGAGAGAGAGAGTTATTTAGTGTTAACATAAACACGTGTGTTTATGTTCCTAATAACACACACGCTTGAGGAACATGTGCAGGTTCGTAGAGCACGTGCACGTTCCTTTGAATTCAATTTTTTTTTTGCGGGAGCGAAAATTTTAGCGTACGTGTATGTTGAGACTTAGTTGCCTCAGATTTAGGTTCAGGATGACAAATCTAGTAGTTATGTCTGCAAATTTATAAAAACCTCCATTTTTGTGAATACCTCTCTATATCTATGTCTTTGACTTTATTTTTCTATAGGATAAAAAATTCATTTGTTAACGAAACTATAGACATATGCAGATTCCAAATATATATAAAAAAATTAAATTAATATTGTTTAGTATTTTTAATCTACTTTTGTCTTTGCATATATCAAAATCCTATAATACATACCTCTTATTTATGCTCTAAAATTTTTGTGGGTTTAACCATTTATAGAAATGTCACACTATAGGGGACCAATATCTATGACATAAAAAAAAATTGTTTTGATCACCTTACATAACCTTATATTTTGTTGGAAAAATAAGATACCACTATTAGAAAAAATCAAATTTGACATAATTATTCACAATTTCTATGAATAAAAGTTGTATATTTGGAAAGCTAATTCAATTTCCTAGGTTTCATCTTCTTACACCAAGTTAAAAGTACTTTGAATAATCCCTCCAAGTTGACAATATAGTCTACGGAGGTATACATACCCTACCCCCCTTGGATTTGAAATTGTCACCTCTTAAGAGGAAACACATGTTCTTAACCATTAGGCCCACTCAGGTTGTAAATTGGAAAAAATTATATTAAAATTGCCTTAATATATTGGAAAAAAATATATTAAAATTAATAATATAAAAATGAAATCATAATAATAAAGGAATATAAAAGTCCTCTTAGGTCTAGAGGAGTTTTGAAGGGAGTGAGTTGTTAAGGCACTCTGTAAGTAAAGTCACATGTTCGAAACACTGGGACACCTCAAATCTAACCATGTTAAAGGTTGATACGGTAAATGGGGGGTGTGATCCCAAGTTGATATCCCTTGCCAATCACAAGATTCAAGATTACAAAAAAAAAGTATATAAAAATTACAATATTATAAAAAAAAATGGAAAAAATATATATATAAGCTTTTTATCCTTAACTATGTCAATGACAAAGAATATTATCTAACAACCATTATCTAACTATGTCAATAAATCTTAAGTGATTATTATTTTAAACATTTGAACTTCTAACTAATCAAACCATAAAGTAACTTTTCACTAGGAAAATGATCCTTTTCACTAGGAAAATGATTTGAAAAAGATAATGATAGTGAAGATTATTATTTCGCTATGCATATTTATCTATTTTAGCATAAAGTAGATTCATGTTTAAATTAAAAAAAATAATAATAATTTTAATAATATAATTTATATTACAAAGAGTGTAAAATGATTAGTAGACAAACATAGTGAACTTATAAATGTAAGTGTGAGAGAAAACATCTAATCAAATTTTAAGAATAACTTTACAATTACAATATGATTATAGGATTATTGTTTAGCCATGTATATTTATTTATTTTAGCATGATATCTCTTCATATTTAAATTAGATAAAATGTTCATAACTTTTACAATATGATTATAAATGTAGGTGGGAGAGAAAACATTTAAAAATTCTAACTAATCAAATGATAAGACTAACTTTTCACTAATAACATACTTTTAAAATTAACTTTTCAATAAAAAAATGATTTGAAATACCTAACCATATTGAAATATTATTATTTATTTGGTCATAAATATTTATTTATTTCACTAAATATCAACTCACATTTAAATTAAACAAAATTTTCAGAATTTTCATTATATAGTTTACATTTGTAATTATGTAATTTAAAATGACTTTTGTTACTTTACATAAAATGACTTTAAAAAAATAAGACTAACTGTTCAAATTTGAAAAATAAAGTTTCAATGAAAACATGATTTGAATTACCTAACGATAAGGAAATATTATTATATGGACATAAATATTTATTTATTTTAATAAATATCAACTCATATTTTAATTAAATAATTTTTTTATAATTTTAATAATATAATTTACATTTCTCAAAAAATACTATTTTTATGTATTTTAACTTTTTTTTTACTACTTTACATAAAATGACTTGTATAGAATTAACTTTTTAAATTTGAAAAATAACTTTTTAATGAAAACCTGATTTGAAATACCTAATCATAAGGAAAGATTATTATTTACCCACAAATATTTGTTTATTTATTATTTTAATAAAATAGATAGTAAAAATTAGTGATTATTATTATCATTCCTTATTTCTTATTTTGGTAAGAATTTAAAAACAAAACAATCAATCAAATTTGTGGGGGGGTTTTGACAACTTTATTTTATTATATATTTGAAAAATATTCAGTATAATATAATCCAAAGAAATTTCAAAACTAAACAACTCTTCAAATTTATGTTTTAACAACTCTATTTTATTATCTGCTTAAAAAATATTCAGTATTTCCCATCATGTAGGAATTTCAAAACTAATGTACGAATTTCAAAACTAATCAGCCAAACACACAACTTACTTTATTATCCATTTTAACCATTGAACCATATGGAATTTCAAATCCAATCGGATATGCAAATCTGTAAGTTTTGACAACTCTACTTTATTATCATCCTATCTAATCGGCAAATCCGGACAATTTACCCATTAAATTTTATACATTTTATCATTACTTAAATCCGGATAATTTACCCATCAAATTCTATCCATTTTATCATTACTTTGAACTTCGTTCCCATAATGACATGGAAACATCTGCTGTACATGACAAACAAAGCTGGTCAGTGTCGAATATTATAGTCCAATTAATTACCAAATAATAAACGACATGATCAGCATTACTCGGAGCTGTAGCCACGATACGCGAAGGAACTCACTCAAATGCTGTCGTCAATGGTACGCTGAGGAAAAGATTTCTGTCCCATATGCAATTGTGAGTAAAGTACATAGTGAAACGGATAGCAGAAATGGGTTGCCACTCAGAACTTCGCTAAAATAGTAAGGCATGCCCGAAATGGACGGTCGAACCATAAATAGGATGACAAGTGATCAGGACTTCGTAAATCGCCATAATAGTTATGATTTTCCACAAATGGACTGTCTCTCCATAGGACTTCGCTAGGGGATCAGGACTTTGCTAAAATAGGACATGGGATAGGAGATAAGGACTTTGCAAAAATAGGACATAAGTACATGTTTTGAGATGGTAAGTTGGATTTGAATTGTGTTAAAAATAAGTTAAATTTAGTAGTAAGTATATTTTTGGCATGGTAAGTTGAATTTTAACATTGTAAAAAAGCTCAATGTGTTGTTGTATTGTTTAATTCAAAAACAATCTGAGTTGAAGATAGGTTAGCAAAAAAATTTCAGTATAAGTAGGTGAATAAAGTCAGTCTAGTGTTACATAAAACCTAAGTCACGTATGACACAGGGACATGGGACACGGAAATATGAGTATCCGACCACGGGCCACGGGCAGGACGACCCCAGATAGAACACGGAGGACACATTATATATATATCAAAATTTAAATTATGAATTACACATGCAAAAATGAAATAATTAAAATGTAAACAGTTATATGATGATGATACAAATTCAATCATACAACTAGTACTAACTTAGTAACTACTAAGTTACTAAGTTACTAACATAAATGATGACATTGCCAACTCAACACTTGTTCAAACCCATATCATATAGAAACACATCCCACATCTTTGTTTTTCCCTTCAACCACTCTTCTCTCTTCCTAGTGCTTGCATATAAGACAGAGGTTGGTGTGCAGATACACCAAGTCACTTGACACGATGACAAAGAGAAGAGTTCAACATAAGATTTTATACTTGAGTGAAGGGTACATTTTTACTAGGGTCATGACAGAAGAGTTCAACAATCAATGCCACCCACATTGAGGTACATAAAGGGTATGGTTTCCTTGATTAAATGTCAATTTCATACCCTCTTACATGATACAATCCAAAATCCTGAAAACCTTTAAGTCTGATGAATTTTGAATGGGACCTAAAATTCTACTTTCTCCATATGAAGTCCAATGAGGTTGGAACCACTCTCAAACATCCTTAAACAATTAATGGCAATGTTAAAAATTTAAGTAAAATGATGAAAATGAAAGATAAAGGAGAATGTCACTTTTACTAGGGCGGGTAAAATGGAGGGGGTGGGGACCTCTTTACATAGAATTAGTAAGGCAAAATAACCCTTAATTGCACACTGAAACACCTCACAACTGCAACTTGCATGAGACAACATGAGCCAGAATCCTTTTTTGAGCAAGACACATGTCCTATTTTCAAGACATGTGTGTCCTATGAACATGACATGTTCTAAAGGAGTATTCGACAAGTGTCCTACCGTTTGGTGTCTGACATGTAGAATTCTCGACATGAGAGGGGGTTTGGACATATCTCAGATCATAATTGATTTTGAACATATTTCACATGATAATTGATTTTGATCTATTGGAATGTTATCTATTGATTAATTTAATTATATAAATTAGAAGTGAGATTTTTTACGTGAAAATATGCTCAAGTTTGATTGTCTAAGAAGCATGTTGAATTGAATTTCGAAATAGGTTGATATTTTTATGATTTGATTGTTTTAGAAGCATGTTGAATTGAATTTCGAAATAAGTTGATATTTTTATGATCGAAAAATATCTCTTTTTTTTGCAAAGGGTTACATGAGGATTTCAATAAATCAATATCTAAAAGTGAATTGATCTTGAATTTATGGCTTTGTACCTCCGTAGTTATCAAATTTGGTCAAATTGATAAAAAAAAATTAAAAATTCATCAATTTATTTGACTCAATTAAATTATTAGTAAAATTAGATTCATACTCAACACCCAACAACCTATAAACTACTCATCTAAAATAAGGATTTGAAAACTTACAAATGCCACGTTATAGAGGGAAGTCAACTTTTTCTTCTTGGGAAAGGATAAATTTCATGATGGTGTGCCCCTAGTGATGCTTCTACGGGATAATCTTGTGAATCAACAACAAATGGGACTAAAAAAGGATCACAACAAATCAGGAACAACACGACCTCTTTAAAAATCAAATGGAGCATGTAGCATTGTGGAAGATATAGGGGAAGTCAATAGGATTACAAGAGCATAAAATTATGGATGCTTGGAAATTATGAGAGGATATGGTAAATAGTTGCAAATTTTGGTGAATTTAACTTGAAAAATTTTCAATAAATTTCAAATCTAAATTTGAATTCTAACTTGGTAATTATGGATGATGGATACCACCTAATGAACAGTGTTTAGAAAAACCAAAGTTATAAATATACAATTAACTATATCAAACTTGGAGAGCCTTCACTATACGTCATCTTGTTAGGGTATGTTGCAACCTTCATGAGGGTAAGTTGAGTCACAATAATAGTACATGCAAAAATTGTAGGGAAAAGATTCACTTAATATTGAAAAAGATTCACTTAATATTGAAATATCTTATGAGCATCAAATTTAATTTTACTTTTTCTTTCAAACTTATATCCATAAAAAGACTGGTATCTCTGATAAGAATCTCTAGAATTACCATAAGAGAAATAATCTTTAGCTCATATCAACTTTTATATACATTTTTAGTTTAACAATTTTTATATACATTTTTAGTTTAACGATTTTTAAAAACATTGAAAAGTAAAGAATTACCATAAGAGAAATAATCTTTAGCTCATATCAACTTCTATATACATTTTTAGTTTAACAATTTTTATATACATTTTTAGTTTAACGATTTTTAAAAACATTGAAAAGTAATTGCAACTGAAGATAAAATATAAACCATATGAATCAAAATTATATGCTCAATATTGATCTTGATGGACACAATAATTTCATGATAGGTGGGCTTTGTGTAAATCGGTACCTCGCTACCCTTTCGAAGAAAAAATGAGATAAGGGATTGGATACTTGTGTGATACGGCTATGAAAACCTGCATAGGAGGGAGTCTATTCTATTCTTTATTGATTATTATATGGTTGCAAAAGTCAAACATATATTGCTATGATACGAAAATGATATAAGCCTAATGGATTTTTTTATCAAATTGTCCAAAAATTATGTTGAATAACCAAACAATTTTACTATTTTATGGTAATTTATTTTTATAATTAAATATAATTAAATCTTATTGTTTTATTAATCTTTTTTTACAATCAAATAAAAATGACTATAATAAAATTTTAATGTATTTTTTTATATTCATACTTTATGGAGACTTCTAAAAAAAGAGAAAACCTATTGTTATATTTTTATTTCTTAACAAAAAATCCTTAAAGTTTGTCACACTATTAAAATTGATTATAACTTATATATCTAAATTAATCATTCTTTTAAACTATAATATATATGCTTTAATATTTAAATGATCTCCCTAAAACCTTGCATATTGAATGCTTGAACCCTCAAATTTTTAAACTTAACTTTAAATCCTTATCCATCAAATATTAACCGTGAAACCTTGACTTTAAACATTATTCCTATTCTAATCTCAATCTATAAGCATTTCTTAATCCATACCATATACATATATATATCTTGAAGCATACACTCATTCAAGACATATAATTTTTCTTGTAACCTTAACACTTATCACTTAGCCCTTAACCCTAATCTTTTAACCATAAAAATTCAACCCTTAACATTTACTTGTAATCATTATCCCTTGAACTTATTAAATTTGACCCAAATTCTAAACCGTGATCCTTTAATCCTAAATTCTAAATAATCATCCTTAACCCACAAGCTTAAACTTTTTCACTCAACATGAAGTACCATAAACCTTTTAACATTAACATTAAACCTTTAATATGAATCACCCAAACCTTCTCCTATCCTTTTACCCTAAACCCTTATCCCTCTTCCTTAAGTGTTCACCCTTGAGTCTTAACCCTTAACTTGCAAAGTTAAGATTAACCATATGCCCTTAACCCATATTATATAAATGTAATTATCAACTCTTCACATTTACCATTAGAGTCAATCTTCTACATTAACACTTAAACATAATCATTATATATTAACCCTTAATACATAATTCTTAAGGGACAATCATTAAGAATTAACCATCTACTCATAACTTGATACAATGAAAATTTTAACTATATTCTCAATCTTTATTTTTGATATTTCTATATATATAGATATAGATATATAGATATAACCATTAACCCTTGACCTTGAATCATTAGATATTAACCATAATACACAATATTTTTAAAATTACCCTTCACCTTAAATCATTAATAACTAAACCTAACCCATAATCCTTAACTCTATTTTATTATAATGTTTCACCATACATAAAATCTAAACTAGATTTGACATAGTTAAATAGTATAAAATTTAACATTTTAAAATATCTCTAAAATGGTTGTGCAACTAACATTAATATTAATATTAATGTATTAAACTAACATTGTTTCATCTATCGTAATTTTGGATCTTTTAAGTTTGAAGGGGGATCAAATATTTAGAGGTGAAAACTTTTTTTACAGTACAAAACTTGAGGAAAGGTTAAAAGTTTGCACCTAGACACATTTGATCCCTCTTGACCCTTGATAAATTTTGAGAAAGATAAATCTATGTGTTGGCACCATGATTTTCATAGCTAGTAACATTTTTAAAATATTTATTATTAAAATTTTTAATAAATATCATTTAAATGGAAAATTCTCCTTTTGTATTTATAAAATAATTATTATTAAAAATTTAAATAAATAAGACAACGTGTTAAATTAAAAATTAAAGAAAAAAAATTCATAATGATTTTTAAAATATATATATATATATATATATATATATATATATGAAATAAAAAATAATATTTCAATTTAATTTTAATGAATTTTAAACTAAATAAAATTACATTAAAAAAATTTGTAAATGAGATATGTAATATAACATTATTATTTTAATATGTTCAAATAAAAACATACTAAAATTAATAATAATAAATAAAAAAATTATAACAATAAAATAATATAAAAATTACAAAATTATCATATTATATATATAATGGCTTATTATCTACTATATGATATGATTTGTCCATTTTTTTTACAAAGAATGTAAAGTAATTATGAATTAAAACATACAAAACCCTAACTAATAAAATGGTGGAGTAACTCTTTGGAAAAAACTAATGATATTGAAGATTATTAATTGGCTATGGACATCTATTTATTTAAATTGATGTTTAAATTAAACAATGTTTTCATAATTTTTAATATAAATTATAGTAAGAAGAGTGTGAATTGATTAATAGAAAAACATAATGAACTTATAAATTTTAATATAAATTATATTAAGAAGAGTGTGAAATAAACATTGTGAACATACATTATTGTGAACTTATAAATATAAGTGGGAAAGAAAATATTTAAAAATTGTAACTAATCAAATTATATGAATTTTTTTTCAAATACAACATGATTTTAAAAATCTAATAATACATGGTATAATTATTTAACAATTTATATTTATTCATTTTAACATAATATTGTTTTATGTTTAAATTAGATAATATTTTCATAATATAATTTATATTACCAAGAGTCTGAAGTGAGCTTATAAATCTAAGTGTAAGAGTGTGAAGTGAGTTTATAAATCTAAGTGGGAGAGAACATTTAGAAATTCTAGCTAATCAAATGATAATACTAATAATTAAGATTAAATTTTTACTAACAACATGATTTAAAAAATAATTTTTCATTAAAAACATGATTTGAAAAATCCAATCATAAAAAAACATTATTATTTATCTATAAATAATTTTTTATTTTTAGTAAATATCATTTTAAGTTTAAATAAAATAAAGTTTTCATAATTTTAATAATATAATTTATATTTCTCACAAAATACTACTTTTATGTACTTTAAAATGATTTCTTCCCCTTTACATAAATTACTTTTAAAAGATAGGACTAACTTTTAAAATCATTTTTCTCCTTCATATAAAATGATTTTAAAATGATAGAACTAACTTTTTTCAATAACAACATGATTTGAAGAGTAACCTTTTAATGACATTATGATTTGAAAAACCTAACCATAAGAAAAAATATTATTTGATCACATACATTTATTTATGTTTAGTAAATATCAATCCATGTTTAAATTATTTTTTTAAATTTAATAATATAATTCAGATTTCTCAAAATATAGCACTTTTATGTATTTTAAAAGGAATTTAGTTGATTTATATGAAATGACCTTGAAATGATAGGATTAACTTTTTTGAAACTACAACATAATTTGAAAAATATTTTTTTAATGGAAATATGATTTGAAAAACCTACATAAGGAATATTTTTTGTTTTTTATTTGTTAGAAATGTGATTTTGACGAGAAGAAGCAAGCATGGGCACCTAATTTAGGTGAAAATCAAACTTGATATCTCCTTTTTACATTTCCTTCCATTTACACTGAACTTTCCAATAAATCTACACCATAACAAATATTATATTTATTTTAATAAATATCAATCCATGTTTAAATTAGATAAAATTTTCAAAATTTTAATAATATATAATTTATATTTCTAAAAAAGTACCACTTTCATGTACTTTAAAATGACTTTAACCAAACAAAATTTTCAGTTTTGATATCCATTTGAACCATATGGAAATTCAAGTTCAAATGGAAACAATGATGCAAATTTGTCACTTTTAACAACCCTACTTTAGTGTTGGTTTGAACCATATCTGATCTGCAAATGAGGACAATTTACCCATCAAATATTAATGCATTGCAAAAACGGACTGTCACTACACAGACAGGATGATAGATCAACCTGAGCTTATCTCGATTGCAGATTCGGGCATCTCGCTTGTTGGAGATTTTAGCCGATGTTGGCCTCTAGTGTCTCCGGGGTTCAAACTGAACTGGCTCTTTTCTCTTTCTGCCATTTGTAATTGGATTAGATCTCAGCATAGGGACATGCAGTTAGAATTGGCAGTCGGTCGGTCGTGAGTTGGCCACAACATTATTTGTGGGTAGGCCACTGTATTATTTGTGGGTTAACATGTATTACAGTATGCTTATCGAGGAGTTAGCGTATGTAATATCTTCCCAAGGAAACTGCAAAAACAAATGTTAGAATTGATATAAATAGTAAAAATCATATACCTAGCATTAAAAATTAGTTAAAAATAATCTCTTATATGAAATATATAAACCATGTGTCTGTCACAATTACTATTCATGTTGAATAGTTTATAACACACAGAAAATCCAAAGATAAAATATGCTGCTGCCAACAAGATAGCAGAATTGTAAACTCTCACATAGATAACCACAGGACTATAAATGTTTTATCATCTTTTCCTATGATGTCAAATAGCACAAACGTGAAAGCTACGATGACTGCAGACAAGTCACCGACCGAGGATTAATTACTGTATGAGGCCACAGAAAAATAAGACGGCATAGATCCACGGTTCAAGTAAATCTATCTGAAGATAATATATGTGAAAATAACAATTTAGATATAAAGGTTAAACGTGATGTGATGACAGAAGAATAGAGGGCACATACTCCTCAATTGCAGAAATTCTGCAGGTGAGCGCATGTGCCCTCTATCTTCTGTCAACGAATAACCACCTTCTTATCATTTCTACCGTTGCTGTTCACGTACCCGCTCAGCCTGCAAAAAAAAAAGACGAGATGATTGAGATGATTGTAAGTATATCTAATATAATATACACAAAGACCAAGGGTGAAGAATGTAACCTAATTTATGTACAAGTCGAAACAGAGCGAAGAGATTCTGCAGAAAGAGATCAATAGCTGCCTCTCGATCTTCTGCTGTTGTATCAGAAAGCGGGCTTTAAGCTCTCTATATATGGAAAGAAAGAGCCCTTGCAGGTATTTTCCTTCATTCATCACGCCTCTAAAGATGATGGGATGGAGAATCATCGTCTCCTTCTGCTGCTAACTGATGTGTGGCTCCCGACCCCCGATATATCCACCTTCCCCGACACAAATTTCCATGGGGCCAAAATTCACAAATCAAATCGTATATCGGCTTTCTTATTTTCTATTAGAGATGATTAAACCAAAGGACAACAGCGTTAACCTATAAGCAACCCATTCTGTCCACTGTTTCCAACTTTTCTTTGGAATGGGACATTGGCACTCAATTCTTTAGGCAAACAACTGCCCATCACTTGTCTGACAGTACGTTCCAATTGGACTGTATGCTGTCTTTAAAGCACGGATTATCTTCACGGGCCTTACTACTGCATTCAAAATGTACTAACGTGAATGCGCAATAAAGGATGGAGGATTATTCGGTGTAAAAACAGAATATACTCTGACATGAAAACGCAGCAGCTTAAATAAAATCAAAATACTGACATGGAATAGCACTTCCTTCTTGCAGCCCGGGTTGTATCGTTAAAATTATTTTTTGTAGGACTGTAAAATAAATGTTGCCTTTAGTGACTCATGCCAAAAGCTATGACTGTAAAATAATATTTTGTTTGACTGTAAAATAAACATTGCCTCTCGTGATTCATGCCAAAAGTTCTTGTGTCTGTCAAACAAAATATTGTAAAAATATTCAAATTGATAGATGGTAAAAAATGATAAGATGATTATGATTTTGTTGTATATTTGATTGTGTAGTTTAAAAAGATTTAGTATAAAAGTTTTAAGAAAAGAAGGATCTCCAATGATTTTTTTTAGAGGATATTTGTTTAAAATTCGGTAAGAAATTATTAGATCTGTAGATTTGAATGATTATTTCTGTATAATTCAATTATTCAAGAGTTTTTCAGTATGCTGAATCTATTTTTCATTTAGAATTGGATTTTAAACAACAAAAAATAATGATTTAGTGCAGATTTATGTAGCCTGATTCCTATGAAAAAAAACATTTCATAGAATAGTTAGGGGAGGCCATTTCAAAATCTTTGTTACAATACATAGTTTCTTAATTTTCTAAGTCATCAAAACTTAAGTGATTTTGGAAAGCTTCACTTAATATTTTTCCACCATCTAAATAACATTTTAAAGAAATCCAAGTAATTTATGGCTTTTATTAAAGGGTGTTGGCTAGCTGTTCTACAAAATGGTCTTTTGTCTTTGAATCGGGCAATATAAGTTTACACTAATCACTATTTTTTGTTATTCAGAATCCATTTCTGAATGCAGAAATGGATTCAGCATGCTGGAAAACTCCTAGGGCACTCCAATTTTACAGAAATAATCACTTAAATCTAGGAATCCAACAATTTCTGACTGAATTACACACAAAAAAAATCTTCATTTAGAAGTAGGAATATTTAACCTACTACTTATTAAGATACTTCATATGCCAATTTTTAATGTCCATTGAATATCAATCATCATAAATAAGTATTCATTTGATAATTAATATGTAATTTTAACCCTAAAAATTAAGCACTAAAAATTTATAAAAAATATATTTCATTTTGAATTACACACAAAAAAAATCTTCATTTAGTAGAAACTTTAACCCTACTACTTATTAAGGTCCCATATACCAAATTTTGATGTCGTGAATATCAATAATCACAACATCAATAATTCATTGATATTAAATGTAATTTTAACCCTAAAAAGAAATTAAGCACTAAATTTTATAAAAAAATATATATTTTTATAAAAATATAACGGTAAAATTACAAAGCCAATGATAAACTATGATCTAATTATTTGATTCCATAGCTAAGTCCTTGTAAGAGTTATACATTAACCTTGTAAGTAAGTTTTCATTACATTATAAATAGATATATATATGGTATATTAAGATGATGGCAGCCAGGGGTGACCTGATTTTGTGGATGATTGATTTTTATGGTATAGTTTCATATTATACGGGCGCAAAAAAATAGCCATTCCAAGTTGCGGGGGACAAACAAGTACTTATGAAATGTTTTGTGGAAGACATTAAATATAGAAAAATGCAAATCAATTCTTACATGTATAAAGTGTAGTACAGTATTCAGTACAAAATTAGTCCATGGTTTTAATGAAGCCAAAGTTAGTGTTTACCTAAAAATAACGAATTAAAAAAAAATAAATTATATTCTGTATGATAATTATTTTAGAGTTTTTTTAATGTTCCTATCTGGTTAAGTACATACGTCAACGTTATACTAGTGCTTACCTAAAATAATTAAAAAAAAAATTGTATCCTGTATGATAATTATTTTAGAGTTTTTTAATGTTCCTATGTGGTTAAGTACATACGTGAACGTTATACGTATTAATCTTTGCATTCACCCCTTTACAATTTTCAAAGACCTTTGATCAAAATATTTTGAGAAGCACAGTCAAATAAGAAATAAAAATATTTTGAGCATGTAGGGTTTTGTTAATGTGTCTTCTTGTTGATTTTGTCTTATTCCCATTCACGTCTCGTTTATCCTAGGACATGGTGGTGGGGTGATGTTGTCTCCTATCTTGGAGTTTGTAGAGCCTTTAAAGTGTTGGTAGTGCAACTTTTATTGTACGAAGTCTAAGTTTAATTATTTCTATTGAGATGAAAACCACATTTTTCATCTTCCATTGAGTATGATTTTAAGTACATACGTCAACGTTATACTAGTGCTTACCTAAAAATAACGAATTAAAAAAAAAAAAATTGTATCCTGTATGATAATTATTTTAGAGTTTTTTAATGTTCCTATGTGGTTAAGTACATACGTGAACGTTATACGTATTAATCTTTGCATTCACCCCTTTACAATTTTCAAAGACCTTTGATCAAAATATTTTGAGAAGACCTTTGATCAAAATAAAAATAAAAATATTTTGAGCATGTAGGGTTTTGTTAATGTGTCTTCTTGTTGATTTTGTCTTATTCCCATTCACGTCTCGTTTATCCTAGGACATGGTGGTGGGGTGATGTTGTCTCCTATCTTGGAGTTTGTAGAGCCTTTAAAGTGTTGGTAGTGCAACTTTTATTGTACGAAGTCTAAGTTTAATTATTTCTATTGAGATGAAAACCACATTTTTCATCTTCCATTGAGTATGATTTTGAAACAGTTTGGGCTACGGGGTCGTGGTTTTATTATTGAGCTATGACATTGTTGCAAAACTTTAATTGTGATTTTTTTTTGGTGGTCTTACTACTAATGTTTTGGACCTCATTTGTTTGCTCCTAATGTTACTCGTCATGGCTTATGCTTAAGTGTGTTGTATGTTTGTTAGGGATTGTGGTGGCGTTTGTTGGCTTGGGTGTTTTGGGTTTTCTAGTGTGGTTTGACCGTTCATGGTTACGGTGGGGGTGAAGTTGTTTGTTTTTTTAGTTGTTGTATGAAGCAAGTGGTGTGTGATGCAGGTGTTGTTTATAATCTAGTCTTAATTGTAAATCCCATTGTTGATTGTGGGTGGTCTTCTAGGAAGTGGATCGAGTTGCAAAGAAGTAGATTTGTTATTGGACTATGAGGTTACTACCATAATATGATTATAATTTTTTAATTGTTCTTGCTAATAGTGGTATGGGCCTTTTTTGTTTGGTCCTGGTGCTGGTAAGCATTACTTATTCTTGTCGTTGAATCTTTTTGTCTTTATTTTGGCTCTTTTTTGTTTTTGATAAGGATTATTGTCGTGTTTGTTTTCTTTGGTGTTCTGATTTTTCTGGTGTGGTTTGTCCTTTCACGATCGCTTTTTGTTCTTAATGTTCTGGTGAGATTTACGCTTTCACATCTTGTTCTGGGTGTTGTGGGCTTTCCCTTTCATCTTCAAATTCTCGAAAACGAGAATATGTTGGATTATGATTAAGGATCTTTTGACTTTGCAGTTTTTTATGTGCAAACAATGGCCATTACTCTTCATTTCGTTGGATTAAAGATACTATTTAAAACCTCTTTGTCATTTTCAATGAACTTTTGTTGGGCATTTTTTTAGAGTTTGTATTTGTTTTTCATGATTGAAACCTTGTATTTGTGTGTGGTTTTCAAAATATATCAAACTAAATAAAATTAGTTAGGGTATCTTTAGATTCATGGTACATTTTTTAATATAAGTGCTTGAAAAGACGACCTTTTTTAATATAAGTGCATTAGATGGACCTTTTTTTCTCCTCGAACAAAAATCTTGTTGAGTTTGTTATGCTCCTTGTGGTGCCTGTGGGGGTTACAAGTTCGAGTTTATTTCATTTTTTTCTTTGTGTTGTGGGTGTCTTGATGGTGTTTGGGATTTTTTCTCCTTTTTGGGGTATTCTAGGCTTGGTCTTTCTCCTTGAAGCTCTAGAAAACGAGGGGTAATTTGGTTTTGGTAGAGGATCTTGTTGATTTTGGCATTGTGCCTCCTAATCTAGGTGTTCTAGGTTTCATGTTTCACCTTGGAATCTACAAACAAGTGCCAATTTGTCTTGTTTGGTGGTTTACTATGAAAATAATGGCCATGGTACTTCATTTTTCCTGATTAAAAGTAGTTTTTGAAAGTGTAAATACGTTGGTTGTTGATCATTGTTGTTGGGAATTTTGTCTAAATTCATATTTCCTACTTATAACTACAATGTTTACAATTATATATGGTTTTCACATATATTATTCTAGATACAATTTCTTAGGTTGGCTTGAAGTCTATGATGCAATTATGAATATTGGTTTGACTATGATAGATGAAGTCTTCCATTATTCAGTACTTCTTTTATTTATTTTATTGATTCAATAACTCAAATATTAACTATTAAAATCGTTTGATATAAGATCATCTCTGACATGTATGCTTTCTTTTAAATTAAGTGTTAGAAGAGAATCATAATAAAATGTTTGATCATTGTATACAAAGACATAATAGTGTTTTTCATTGTTATGGTTTATACGTCTAATATGATTTTTTAAGTGAAATAATTGGTTTAGCTATAATAAATGAAGTCTTCCATTATTCAATGCTTAAAAAAACACATGTTCCTTTATTTATTTCATTGATTCAATAACTCAAGTATTAACTATTAAAATAGTTTGATATAAGATCATCTCTGACATGTATGCTTTCTTTTAAATTAAGTGATTATTTATTTCATTGATTCAATAACTCAAGTATTAACTATTAAAATAGTTTGATATAAGATCATCTCTGACATGTATGCTTTCTTTTAAATTAAGTGTGGGAAGAAAGTCAAAATAGAATGTTTGATCATTGTATTAAAAAAAAACATAATGTTTTTTCATTGTTATGGTTTATAACTTTAATATGATTTTTAAAGTAAAGTTATTTTTTTTAATATAAGTTGGACTTAGTGTGAAATCTTTAAGAAATTGTATGTTTCATTTAACATAATTTTTTTGGTCACATCATGAAGTTTATTGAAACAAAGCGGTCTTTATCCATAACAAGCAATTAGAATAAGAGTGATGTTTTTTTTGATAAATGACACGAATGATTTTTTTTAATTTTTTTTTGTCATTTGCCCGATGCTTTGGCCTATGCAATCAATTCCACAATTGAATGATTGAGTTGCTGATGTATGAAAGAAAATGTCATTGGTCTAAATGGATATAATGTTAACGCGTCTTGAGCTATAATGTTTAAAATTAAGACATTATGACTATTGATTTCATTTGTTATAACTATAACTATCTTTGTTTCTATGTGAATGTAGTCTAATCCAATTACAATTCAACCATGCATTCATGCACAACCTTGTTTGTTTTGGTTTTGTTGCTACGTGAATGGAGTCTCATCCAATTACAATTCAACCATATATTCGTGCACAACCATGTTTGTTTCGGTTGTTAAGTTATTTATGTGGTTTAACCATAGATTTTATTTATAAACATTTTTGTTTTATTGTAATGATCATTATTTTCCAGATTGTTAAGTTATTTATGTGGTTTAACCATAGATTTTATTCATAGACATTTTTGTCTGATTGTAGTGATCATTATTTTTCAGATTTCTACGTGTAACATCTTACTCGTATTGAATTAAATGTTTCATATTATTAAAGTTATATTTATTTAATGAAATGAAGTTAAATTTAGTTGTCAAGTTATTTTTTTATTAATTATTTATTTGGAAATTTATTAGGAATTTAAGGGAGATTACATACAACAATCATTTTCGGATTTTACTGGTATTGAATTAAATGTTCCATATTATTGAAGTTATATTTATATAATAAAATAAAATTAAGTTTAGTTGTCAAGTTATTTTGTTATTAACTATTTATTTGGAAATTTACTAGGCATCTAAGGGATATTAATTAATTATTTATTTGGAAATTTATTATGCATTTAAGGGATATTACATGTACATGATGATGATGATGATGTTGTTGTTTGACATCCACTAAGACCTAATTGGTTTATCGGACCTTAAGAGGGTAAGTGATTACTTGTGATTCTTTAGAATTTTGTTTCTATTCTCGAAAAGAATTAAGAGAAGCTTTCCAAGATCACCATACTTTTGTTGAGTTAAAAGGTTAGGAACGTTGGTAGTGTGATCAATATTTTGAAAATGAGATCTAATATGGGTATAGGATGGACAATCTAAGAGAAAGTGCTTTTCATCTTCAACCTTCTTAGTGTCACAAAGGTGACACACTATTTCATCCCATGGTGTTTTAGGAATTGACCAATGCCCAGTTTCACTATGGAGCTCACGAGAATTTGTTCTTATCTTAGCAATGCTTATTTTTTTCTTTACACTTGGCAAAACAGATAGATAATTTTGATCT
>SNQJ01S0191784.1:0-10709 GCA_010110895.2 Picea sitchensis
GATATGCATTAAATCAATTGCTAACATTACTGTATCCATTTGATCCAATCATAGTTATTATAATCTTGCAAACAAATCCATAACTGTAATCGACCAATTACAGTCGAAATACAGATTGATATTATTCACACAGCATATGCATTATTTACAATGTAATCGAATCAATTTCATAAGTATCGAATCAACAATCTCCACGTTAGATCACTGCACTGTTAATGCACAAAATTTTAACAGAGTCATCAACGAGATATTACAAATCAAAAAGATTTGATACCATTAACCAATTCATATAACTGAATCGATCATCAGAATACAAACAACATTGTAACAGTCAATATCCATTCGAGATTTGATCATTAAACAGAGGATATTCGAATCGGTCTCAATATAGAAACAACAATTAACACATTCAACCGATTAACTCATCGTATCATACAGGAGATAATTGAATCAAACAGAAATACCATTCAAATTCCAGAAATAGAAAATATATCAAACCATAATATTTCCAAAATCAATTATAGTCAATCCAAAAATTGATAAAACTTATGCATGACAAGGCGAGTCAAACATATCAACAGAGCACATGATATCACTGTATAAAGAGGGAAAACCATACCATCACATCTGCTGCAGTTATGAACATTGCATTTCCTCTTGTTGTAGACATATGTGTTTTGAAATCCCCCTATTTCTACTTCAGGTGTGACTTCATATGCTTCACAAGTGTTTCCGTAAGGGCTAGTAGTTAGGGTTTGTTGGTGCGTTGTTAGAGTTGAACCCTAGGTCTGTCCCTGTGCCAACACCTGATGATCTAGATTTATGAGCGGGGAAAAATGAATAACATATTGAATACAATAACACAAAGATATGGAGAAAAAAAACATATATCCAGTGAACAATAACTTCTATTAAATAAATAAAATAGATTGAAACTGTAAAACTGCAATATCGAAAACACTTGCTCGAATGGTGGTAGCTATATCTAAGGAGAGATGTGGCTACTACGCACATCCGTCTGAGCATAATCATTACAATGAAGCTCCAGATGCCTTTTTAACATTACTCATGAATGCCAAAACCCTAGACATCCAAAAACCTAACCCTAGGAGATGAAACACCAAAAGTTATGTTGGCCCTGATGGGTAAGTTGGTACCTAAACTTACCGGGGTCATAACTTTTGCATATGACCTTTGTTTTAGGCACGTGATAGCCCGTTGGAAATGTATTTTCAAGAAATACGCATTCTTCCATCAAAATCTGACTTTGTCTACTATTTGATCGTGGCAAGACAAAACAACACTGTTTAGGGCCCCAAAACGGCCCTGGAAGTACAAAAAGATGTACCGACATGAAAACATCCAAAATAAGCCAGATGGATTAGTTGGTTGGTCACCAATATTCACCTGGAAGTTGTGTAGGGATTCATACAACCCCAGAAGTGTAGAACCCATAATTACAAATAATTACGGAAGAGCATGTTGAACTAAAACTGTCAAGAGGAGCCAGTTAGAATAGGTGGGTGTCCGCCAATATCCATCTGGATCGGTCCTCCCCCCTTAGGAAGTAATGGTATCCATTGCATTGAGTGTCCCCATCAGATGAGTAAACTTCTACTAAATTTGGCCTCAGGTGATCCACTTTCCTTGGTGTAGGTGCTTCCCTGCCTTGACAACCCGATAAAGTTAGATCCTCTACTGACGAGTGCCCTTGACCTATGTGTCCACTATCTGATCAGTGGATTTGTGTTCCATGCAGTCAGGGTTGAGATCTGTTGGTGTTAGTTGTTCTGCGATATCTGAGGTGTCCAATAATGATGGAAAATATGGTCGAAGGAGGTCCACATTGAACATTGGGTGCAAGCCAAGGAAGGGTGGAGTGTTGAGCACAAAAGCATTTCTACCCACAACCTTGGTGATAGTGTAAGGCCAATAGAGAATTGGATGGAGCTTCCGATGGGACCATGTAAGGTGATATTTTTGAAAATGTAACCAGAACTTGTCTCCCACCTTAAACTTGTGTGGTACCAGGTGTTGATCATGGCATTGCTTGTACTTAGCATTGGATTTCTGCAAAATCTCATGGACCTGTTGGTAGATGTGTTGAATCCACTCAATGAATCTGGTGGATTTGTTGGCCTCAAACTGAACATGGGAAGAATTTTTATGTGTTGTTTCAAGAGGTAGTGTAACATCAATGGGACCCAAGGGTTGGAATCCCATCCCCACCTGAAAGGGTATATGGTCGGTGGAGCTGTGGAGAGCCATTTTGTAGTTGTGTTGAACATAGGGAGGGATCTCATCCCATGTACACATATGCTTAGAGTTATACATGTGCAGGATGTGCACAATCATCCGATTGACGACCTTTGTTTAGCCATCAATTTGAGGGTGGAAGGTAGTGGATTTAGTGATCTTGGTGTCCAACAATGACCATAGACTAGACCAAAATGTGTTAAGGAACCTGTTGTCCTGATCAGAGATGATGGTCTATGGTATCCCAAAATGGACCCACACTCATTTGAATAAAATCTCGCAGTATCTGTCGTTTTGATGCTCTTCTTGCAGGCTGTGAGAATGGACATCTTCAAAAATTGATCAACCACCACAAATACACAATCATTGTCTTGCTTGGTGGATGGAAGGGAATACATGTAATCCATCAAGATGGATTCCCAAGGCCTCTTAGGAGTATTAAGATGGGTTTATAATCCTTTCTTCTTGATCGTTGGCTTGGAAATGGCACAAGTGGTGCAAGATATGATATACTTGCTAATGCCCTATCAAAGTTTTGTCCAATAAAAATGTTTCTGTAGAAATACCATAGTTTTCTCGATGCAAAAATGTCTTTCCATCCGACTGTAGTGAGCCTCCCAAATCATCTTTGCATGCTCTCTTGCAGGAACACATATATGACCTAGATGGCATAGAAGTTTGTGTTGAATTTGAAAATAGGTGACATTCGGGCTTGTACCCAAGAGATGATTGGTGGTGTCGAAGTATGGATCTTGCTGATAAATTTGGGGCCACTTAGATGCCTCATGCCCATAGGAATGGAGCACGGTGGTGAGTGAATCCATGGGAGGTTGACTGAGGCAGTCAATGACACAATTTGTGTTGCATGTCTTATACTTGATGTTGAGATGGAACTGTTTCATTTAGGTGGACCACTTATGATGGTGGTCATTCTACAACTTACCCTATGTTTGTATGAACTACAGAGGCTTGTGATCAATGTGGATGATTGTATCCTTTCCCAAAATGTAATGTTTCCATTGATGACAATATTGTACAATGGAATACATTTACTTGTACTAGGTGGGGTATTTTTGGACAGTATCTGAGAGTGTCTCACTATGGTATGCTATCAGATGACCGTGTCGAGTGAGAACTGTGCCTACAACATAGTTATATGCATCAATGTCAATATTGAATGGTTGTTGCAGATCAGGTAAATAGAGTAATGGATCTGAGCACAGGTGATGCTTTAGATCATCAAATGTGCATTGGTGTGCCTTCCCCCACGTGAAATTTTCCCTACCACCGCCCTTGATCAATTGGATGAGGTGCAATATGGGAGAATCCGAACATGAACCATCGGTAGAAGTTGGTAAGCCCCAAGAATATCTGAAGTTTGGTTAATGTGGTCGGGGATGGTTAATGTTCATGTCAAAGGAGCATTTTTCCAAGTTGGCATACAACTTGTGATGTCGCAGAGTGCTCAAAACCTATTGAACATGTTTCATGTGATCCTACCAAGTTCTTTTGAAGGTGAGGATGTCATCCAATTATACCACCACAAAAGAGTTGGTGAAGGGTCTCAATACATCATCCATCAACCTCGTGAAAGTGGCTGGTGCATTTGTTAAGCCAAAGGGCATGACCAACCATTTGAAGAGACCTTCTTTAGAGTTGAAAGCTATCTTCCATACATTATTTTCTCGATGGGAAACTAGTGGTAGCCAAAATTTAGACTAATCTTGCTGAAGAACTTTTCCCCTTGAGTTGATCAAGAAGGTCATCAATTTGGTGAATTGGGTACCGGTTCCTGACTGTGATTTTATTTAATACTATGTAATCAATGTAGAGTCTCTAGGTCCCATCTTTCTTCTGCACTAGTACAATTGGGATTTCGCAAGGGGAGGAGTTGGGTCTTATGTGCCCCTTTTGAAGCATCTCTTGGATCTGACACTGATTTCATCATTTTCCATTAGCGAGTGATGGTAGACTGGTCCATTAGGTAGAGGTGCACCAGGGGTTAGATCAATTGGATGCTTTACTTGGCAGTGCGTCGGTACCCTAGTGGGTGAGGAGAATATGTCTCTGTACTCTTCCACGATCCCATCAACTTACTTTCATTGCAAAGAGAGGCTCTATGTAGAGGCCACAAATGTGGTGATGACCTTATACTTTCTATGAGCATGGATCACAAAGAAGATGAACTTCCTAGTCTGTGAAATGACATTACTACATTACTTATCAAAGATTAAATAAATAGCGGTACGCGACGCTACCTTTGGTATCTTATACAATTGTCTACTCAAAGTAATAATAACACTGCAGGGTCTAGGATCATAAACAACATGTTGCTTCCACAAATATGGTTGTCCTAAAATAACATCACAAACTTCAAGGGGAGAAATATCACACAATACCTCATCTTTGAAGGGATTGATTCCATAGGGAATATGATATTGTTGGCTGACGTGGATATATCTTCCTTGGTGAATCTAGTTGATGATGTAGGGTTGCAGGTGTGGTGTCGTCGGCAGGTCCAACCGCTTGATGACCTCTACTGAGATCATGTTATTCTGACTTCCGCTATCAATAATGAAATGAAGTGGAGTCTCCTTTACCCACATCTGTGAGTGAAAGAGGTATTCCCCTTCCTTTGGTTCTTATGGTTCACTTGGCTAGTGTTAGGGACCTAGACTACCTAACCCCTCCAATGGGTAGTGTTATCACCATAACAATTTTAAGATAGGATCCAAGTCTCAAAAATTTAGCGAAGAGCTACATCGCTATTGAAGCATGATAATTTGGAGGATAAGGTCACTTATGGTGGTATATGGAAAAATATAGTGGAAGCATGAGAAGTAGGACTTAGAAGACCGTAGATCTTGAAGCGGACCATATCAATGGCCCAGACCCATATCAGGCGGTGAAATAACATGAGAGATAATTTTTCAAAGGCGGGTTGGGGAAAATACCATGGTTTCATGCGTGGACGCATGGCGCCATCAAAGGCACATCAGGGAAAAAAGAGGTCTACCCAAAATCGTTCTTTCCAATCCCCGACATCAAAAGTTGATGGGACCCGATGAACAATAGATCTTGGAGTGGTCCAGATCAACGACCAAGACACATATTGGGCATTGAAGTAGCACGAAGGCTCATTTTTCAAAGGTGGGTCAGGGAAACTACCATGGTTTCATTTGTGGAAACATGGCACTCTCAGAGGCACATCAGGACAAAAAGTGGTCTACCCAAAACCATTTTCTCAAATCCTTGATATGGAAGAACACGTATAAATGGAGGATCCCAAGTTCATTATTCTATAATATTTCAAAGCACTTGAATGTTTGAAAATTGGCACAAACCATCCATTCGAAACTCAAGATCAAAATTAGATCAGATTCATGCTTTCTTCACCGCTTAACAGGTATTTTTTGTCATGGCTGCTAACCCTATCATTTTATCCATAACTGAGCAATACCTCACCTCTAGAGAAGAATCCCTAATTGAAAGGCACTTCGACGTTTTTGACACAAAAATAACAGTCTCACCCATTTTCGTGTCCAGATCAAATTTCTTAGATAATGTTGGAAAGAAGATACCCTTCCGTGAAGTGGCCCAAGCCTCCATTACCCCTTACATCGTAGAAGTAGTTTTCTCATTCCCTGAGTTCATAGGTTGGTGCACCGAGCAGTAGTCGTAGGTATAAAAGGTCATTTTGAATAAGGTAGGGTCAGAGGTTTTATAAGAAATAGATAGTCCGTCACTTTGACACACCCTCAGTATACCAGAATCTTCCTCCACAGTGTCAGAGCCCTTTGAGGAAGAGAAAAGGATCACAGCCTATAGAGAATGCCCCTCAGAAGTAAAAACCATGGTTCTGCAAACCATTGTCAAACCTGAACACCATTCCGAAATTTTGTCGTTACCTATCAATGTAAACGTTATGATTATTGAAGTCCAATGGGATTGTTCTCTGCTTAGTCAAATTTTAGGGTTGGATAATGGCAATTTTGTAGTAGAAGTCATGTTGGGTTTCCTGTTGAACTTTTTTATGTCAGATTCTAGTCAGTTAGTTTGTATCAGTTTCAACAGGTTCATCGCTGATAATATGCATCGACAACTAGTAAGTTTCAATTCATTGAGACACTTCAGATACTACACACATTTGTTGAGAATGTTCATCGAATCGAAAAATACCGAATTCCCTGAAACTGCATTCATCTTGACTGAATGTAAAAGGATCACCATGCTTATCTTCATCAATAAGATCATGTCCAGGGTGCACAGTCTTATCTTCGGCACATACCTGCCAAGGGTTCTAAAAGAAATGAAAAACTTTTTACAACCAAATCCAGAGAGTAGGGTGGGAGATTGGATGTTGTTCATACAATCCACTATGATTTGGGTATATGGCTATCAAGAAGGACCTTACCTTTTACCTGTCTTTCTGACTCTCAAAATATTTTCCTTAGAGTTCATCAAACAACGGATCATTTCAGAGACATAGCATTTTCTGAAAGTGCACAAAGCATCTAACTTGAAATTTCCTTTCATGGAAGGACCCTTTGTGGTAAAGAATAGGTCATGTTTACCTCAGATCCAATACAAAATCAATGAATTTTATTTTACATTGTTACAAGGGAGGAAATATGATCTGCATCAGATCATATCAAAGAGAACATTGATGGTAAGAAAGGGCCCCTACAAGCATGAGCATGTTGAAGGATTTGATAAGCTAGATAATCTGGAAACCTATGCAGATATGGAGGTCACTTTGCAACATGATCAGACAAAACAAACATAGTCAACCCCTCAGCAAAATCTGACACAAAAACCTTCCTCTAGGCTGGTTGTCAAAGCTCAAAAAATGAGTGTTTATAATAAAAGGAGTAGTTCAAAGGCATTAGGTGCCAGTAGTCAGCAAAACATTCTCAAGAAAATGAAAATTACACCATCATCTCAAGTGGTGGACCTGGAAGAAGAAGAACCTAAAGATAAAATGATAATGGAGATAGTGGAAGGTGCAACCAAGAACGAAGAGGCTGGTACAGGAAGCAAGCCATAAAGTGAAAGACACCTGGGGCAGTCTATCAATCCAAATAAGACTTAATGAACCAGTATCCTATGAAAGGAAGTATGGACAACAGTGAAATAAGAGACTTGTTACTCAAGGTAGAAAAGATATCCCAACATAAATCTTCCCTACTTTGAGTCAGGGACATTGAAAGAAAGACATTTAACATAACAGTGGTTGATGATAATAAAGTATCTAAAATCAAGGTGCATTATGAAAGTATTGGTGCCCCGGACAAAGTAAAGTTCCACAAAAATGTTAGAGACATGCTATATTCAGACTATCTGAGTTTAGGTTTGAGGGTTTCCAGACTGACAAAACATGCACTCAAATTAGATGGACAATTGAACCAAGAGAAAGCATCCAGTAAAGCCTGGCAAACACAGTTCAAAATATTGGAATTTGAAGGCCCTCAAGGGGTAAAGGCTTCTTTGGATGAGAAAGACAAGATGATTCAAAGTCTAAAGAAGAGGTTGAAGATGTCCCCCACAAAACATCCACATACAACAAATCTATCTTCTTTAGAGAAAGAAAATGAGACATTCAAACAACAAGCACTAAATTACAAAGCTAAAGTGTTGCAGCGGGAAAAAGAGAAAGAAAATTGGTTACAGGGACAAGTAGAAACATAAGATATAGCTACCATTGTACCTGCTAATACAAAAGATGGATCAAGCACTGATGGATTGGTTCAAGCTATGTTCCAAGTAAGTTTACAGACAAGGCAAATCAAAATCCTTAAGGAGGTCTTAGAAAATCTGCAGCAAGAGATGAAAATAAAATATGAGAAGATGGCTCAACTCCAAGGGGAGAATCAAGATTTGAAAGAGAGAGTAAACAAGATGAAAATGAGGTTAAAGGGAATAACACTATTACAAGAGGCTAAACATGTGATCTGGGATGCTATTATTGCAGAGGCTGCTAAGTTCAAGGTTTATCTAAATTTTATAAATGACAAAGACAACATGGTTACCACGACCCGAAGTAGGTGTACTGTTGTCAATGAAACATTAGCCAAGAAACCCTCGGAATGGGCCTAGAACGCTATTGATTTTTTGAATTCTGTGCCCACTGCTGATCTTCAAACTATTGGGGTAAAGGATAGAACTGTGTTGATAATTTGTTCCATGAGAATCATCGCCAAGCACAACTTGCTCAAATTGGTTCAAAACAAAGCTATGCAAATGGAGCACAGTATACAAGAGTTTAAAGATACGTTTGAACAATTGGTTATCAAGGGCCTCCCACCATTTTGGGATGGAAAAGGTTCATTATACAATCAAGAAGTCTACAATTCTCTCCTCATTCAGTGTAGGATGGACCATTCCAAATTTGAATCTATGGAGGAAAGTCTGAAAGGCCCAAGTCTGGTAGAGTATTTGGCCACAGACTTTGAAATTTTGAATCAATTTAAAATAGTGAAGATTGACCTACCGACTATGTCCTACACCATGTGCATTGACCTAGAGATTTTTATTAAGGAGATGATGGATTACGAGATTCCTTTTGACTCACAATGGAAGGAAATCGTGCGGCTGGGTAAGACAAAATGCAGTTTCCCCGAAACCAGTAAATGATCTCCATGTGTCAGCAAATTTGCATATTCGACAAAAGAGCAGAGCGAGACAGATGGCGCAGAGGAAGCCGAGTAGTCAGAGAAATTTTCCCCTAATTTTGAAACGTTTTTGTTAATCATTGTAAATCGGTTCATATACCGAGACTGTCAGTTGAAATTGTTTTAATCAGTTTTTAAAGATGAAAAGCTTCAGTTTCAGCCATTGTAATCAAATTGTATAAATACTGGGTTACTTGAATGAAATAATGTTGGCAGATGTGCAAGGGCACCTTTTTGGTTGTTTCAAAATCTATTGTAACTTTTTGAATTTGAATTGAATATACATGTAGAAGCTTTTGAAGTCTCTATGAAAATATTATAATGGCAGTGATATGAGTTTTTTCTTCTCTCATTGTATGTATTTCCCGTGATTCTTTATTTCCATTTGCACTGTCTTCTATTTAAATTGGATAGTTAAAGGCCCATAATTCATCTTGTGATTCTCTTGTCTTAAGCAATTTAAACTGTGTAATTTTCTTCTTAATAAATTTAGAATCCATTTCAGTAATGCTTTGATGCAATTATTTGTTTTCTCTATCTTCCTACACTCTACTTAAATTAAAATATAACTCAGATTCATCACCTCATTTATCCTTTATCCTCTAGAGATTTCTACTGGCTGACCATTGTTTTCATTCACCTTCATAATTTTGACTCCATAGCCCTGAGTGTTCCTCCCCTTCATTTCCAACAACTTTATTAAAAACCCCCAAACAAACCAAATCTACCCACTGATTATCACAGAAATATCAAGTGACATGAGAGAGCCCTCTTTGAGTTGAGAAGGCTAGTACTTCATCTCTAAAGTAGGTTGAAACAGTTACCTCTATCATTTTTCTATTCATCCAGACAAAATTTACAGAGTGCTAACATTCTGGTGCCGTTGCCGGGGATGAAATTGAAAAATATTCCCTGGAAAAAATGACTTAAAGCTTTAGTTTGATCCCTAAGGGTGACAGTGGATAAAATACCTTATTAGCTAAGATTATTTTTATCCTGTAGACTTCATTACTCAGATACCAATTGCACCACACTGTGTGAAATAGAAATCCTAGCTCCTAAGAAAATCCACACGAGGAGCAACCCAGACCCAGAAGTTGCAATCCCTATTTCTAACCCTGAAAATATTGTACGTAAAAGAAACGAAAAGATAGTAACCCCGGTGTTGCGTCCAAACTGATATCTTTATTTTCCCAAGGATAGAGTACTAGCATTGAAGACCTCGCGTTTGATGTAAAATTTGAGAAAATCCTATTCCGAACTAAGTCTGAATCTTGTTTAAGCGAGACCATCTTTGACGAAAAGAGATTCCAAGATTTGATTCTAGATACATCAGCCAGGCCTTTAGTAATCCCTGCTCAGAACCAACAACCACTCTGACCCCTCATAGCAACTATGGCAGCCATATTTCCCCCCCTCATACTACCTGCTCAACTACATGATTTTCCTCAAGATTACAACCTATGGATCAAACTATATGATGTTGAAGGTAACATATTATCTCAGAAGCATCTAGACTAGTTTAACAATTTCATAGACTTGGAAGAGGTGGACTTTGAAGATGTGAAGATGAGGCTGTTTATGCAAAGCCTTGCAAGAGAAGTGAGGAAGTGGTTCAGAGCCCTTCCACCAACCAGTATCGCAAACTTTGAAGATTTTGAGAGAAGCTTCCTTGCAAAATGGGGGGATGAGAAAAATCTCCTTCAGTTTTTGACCCAGTAAAACAACATGAAGAGATCAGCTAATGAAACAGTGCAGGAGTTTTCAGCCAGATTCATGAAG
>SNQJ01S0191785.1:0-17915 GCA_010110895.2 Picea sitchensis
AAACAATATTTAACTTAATATTATTCATCATTGAACTTATTATTATCTATCATAATTTCTCAATAATGATAGTGGTAGCAACGACATTGTTGATTTTTTTAATATCCTTTTTACTCCCTGCTTCGTCAAGGACTATAGCTTTCCATATGAAGTCAAGTTACTTTGATTTGTTATTGGTTAGTAAGTTTTGATAAAAGATTTGAAAAGTTTTGTGTTTAAGACTTATTGTTGGTAAGATGGAATGAAGAATATGAATATGAAACCACTGAAAAATATGAAATGATTGATTGCAATTATATTTTAGAAATAATCTTTATTTAATTTTTTATATCTACATAAAATAGTCATTAAAAATGTAAATACCCTACTCCTCTAAATACATATTCAATCTTTTGAAGAATATGAAATGATTTATTGTAATTATGCTGCTCTGTCATAAATAATCTCTATTTTATCTTTTATATCTACATAAAAAGATATAAAAAGAGTCTTCCTTTGCCAACTCCTGAACAAATTTGCACGGATCATCGATTCATTGAATTGTTAACAGCGACTAACTCGCTGTTGGTGAACGCCGAAAGACTTATTGTTGGTAAGATGGAATGAAGAATATGAATATGAAACCACTGAAAAATATAAAATGATTGATTGTAATTATATTGCTCTGTCAGAAATAATCTTTATTTAATTTTTTATATCTACATAAAATAGTCATTAAAAATGTAAATACCCTACTCCTCTAAATACATATTCAATCTTTTGAAGAATATGAAATAATTTATTGTAATTATGCTGCTCTGTCATAAATAATCCCTATTTGATCTTTTATATCTACATAAAAACGAGTCTTCCTTTGCCAGCTCCTAAACAAATTTGCACGGATCATCGACTCATTGAATTGTTACCAGCATAGTAGTCTTGAATTAGGATTGAATCTCTTAGCCATGGCAAATTGAAAACCCTCCTGTGGGGTATCAGGAACCTCCTTCTCTCCTTCCAGCATCTGCACTACCGCTCTCATCGAAGGTCTGCAATGGGCATCGTCTTGGATGCACAGAAAACTGATATGCAATCATTTGATAGCTTGTTTTCCTTCGAAATCATCATCACCTGAAAGTTTGGAATCGATCACCTCCAATTCTCTGCCAACAACAGGCATGCATGTTGGCTGACCATTGAAGGAAGGCGTGAGCCTGCATGCATCCATATAAAACTCAAAAATAAAATAAGCCCTTGAGGATAGTCTTCCACCCAGAAACGCACGGAAAGCCAGAAAAACGTGTGGACAGCTGAGGAAAACCAAAAAATGAAACGTGGGCGGACAGTTCAGGAAATTCAAAGTGGTAATTTTAAAGGTTAATTATTTTACTACAGTAATTTCTTAATATGATTAGGTAAATGTGAAAAAAGTAAACATATCATGCATTTATAAATGCAAGGAAGTTATAAACAGTAAATCCCATTCATTGATTTGGGAGGACGACTAAGAATATACCAGCATCTTCAATTGCTGACCATAAGATTAAAATTTAAGGTTAAAAGATAATTAAATATGCCCATTGTCAATAGGTATACCTTTTCCACGTAATTAAACTTATTTTTATGAAAAACTAAACTAAAATAATTTTTGTAGTATTTTAATTTTTTAAATCGAATTGTTGATTGGTCCGTCAAAATCAATGTGACTTAATTATCCCGGTCTAAGTTTTTTCTATTTTCCCTATTTGTGAAATTCAAAAATTAATTTATTAAATACATAATTTTAAAACCTAATGGACTGCCACGGTTCTATTGCATTAATTAAATTCTGCGCATACATAATTATAAAACCTAATGCATTACCACAATTATATTTCATTAATTGAATTATGTGCATACATAATTATAAAACCTAATGCATTACCACAATTCTATTTCATTAATTGAGTTCTGTTCATACATAATTATAAAACTTGATGGATTTACATGCTAAAAATGACAGGGGCTTTGCATTGCGGTAGAAATGATGATCGCGGTAGTTACGTCGAAAGGTGTATACTTATTGACAATGAGCACAATTAATCACCTTTTAATTTAAACTTCTAATCTGATGGCTAACAATTGAAGATGCTGGATTATTCTTAGTCGTTCTCCCAAATCAATGAATGTGATTTCCTCTTCATAACTTCCTTGTATTTTTGAATGCATCCGTTAACCTACTTACCTTTTAACATTTACCTAATCATATTAAGAAATTACTATACCACTATATGATTGCCACGTTTAAATGATTAAACTTTAGATTTAGCACATTGATTGTGCTGGCTGTAGACGCTCATTTTTTGGTTGTGCGTTTCATTTTCTGGCTGTGCGTTTCATTTTCTATCAACCCCTTTCGACATTCATCAACCACAGTTTTGAGTGACAGTGCTAATCAATTATTATCTATCATAATTTTCACTGATCATCACGGTAGCAACTGCATTGTTGATTTTTTTAATATCCTTTTTACTCCCTGCCTCATCAGGGACTATAGCGTTTAATATGAAGTCAAGCTACTTTGACTTGCTATTGGTTAGCAAGTTTTGCCAAAAGATTTGCAAAGTTGTGTTTAAACATTTTTTTTTTAAAAACTAAAATAATTTGTGAAATATTTTAATTTTTTAAATCGAATTGTTGATTGGTCTGCGATCGCCCCTGGTATAAGTTTTTAAATTTTTTCTATTTGTCAGATTCAAAATTTAATTTATTAAATACATAATTCTAAAACCTAATGGACTACCACGGTTCTATTTCATTAGTTGAATTATGCGCATACATTATTATTTAAAATTTAATTTATTAAATATATAATTCTAAAACCTAATGGACTACCACGGTTCTATTTCATTAATTGAATTATGCGCATACATTATTATAAAACTTAATGCGTTGCCACAGTTCTATTTCATTAATTGAGTTCTAATCATACATAATTATAAAACTTAATGCATTGCCACATTTTTATTTTTCATTAATTGAGTTATGCGCATACATAATTATAAAATTAATGGATTGCCACGATGCAGATACATAATTATAAAACTTACTGGATGTACATGGTAAAAAGAAGAGGGGATTTGCATTGTTATAATGGAAATAGTTCACATACGAGGAATGCCAAGGAGGAACAAGTCTAAGGAATTAGCAGCACTGGGATTACTGTGGACATAAACCCGAGAGCTACAAAAACTAGAATTGTCTAATTAATATATATATATATATATAATTCACATGGAAAGAGGGATACCTGTTAATCTCCATAGCTATGGCATGCTAAAAAAAAATTGAATGCAAGAAATGGTCGTTGAAAGGAATAAGGACCGCACAAGGGACACAAGATTATTACATATAAATTATACTAAAATTATTACATATTACATGGTTTTAATTCCACTCCTATCAACGAAAGGATTTGTTTGTGTTAAAAAAAAAATTGTTCATAGTCATGGTCGATTACTTGATAGTGAGTGATCTTAGTTCCACTCCGGCTAACCCAAGAAATTGTTTGTATTATAAAAGAATTGTTCATAGTAATGGTGGACTAATTGATAGTGGACTAATAATATTCTCTTTGATAAATCTTTTTATGTTAATTAAGTTTTGTACGAGATATCTTCAAATTTATGACGGTGGCAGGGTTACTTTGACATCGCTTTGGATTCATAATAATCTTCTTTACAAGTATGGATAATGTTAATTTTAATTAAATTTTAAATAATATTAATATTAATTAAATTTTAAATAATATAAAGTTTATTTATGTTTTATAATTATATTTTAAATTATGTTAAGCTTATTTATATTTTGTATTGGATGTCTAAAAGAACTTTTATCAAAATTGCTAAATAACAATCTTGACAACTCCACTTACAAAATTATTAAATAACAATTTTGACAACTCCACTCACACAATATATTTAATATTTTGTTCAACTTTTAAATCATAAATATATAATTTTGATTCTAATATTTTGTTCAACTTTTAAATCATAAATATATAATTTTGAATCAAAAATTGAAAAATATTTTAAGGTGTTAGCTTCATCTTTTTCTCGTGCAATCGACAACAACTATAGTGATTAGTTTGTGAAAGGAATGAACTCATAAATTCAAAGATTAAAATACTCTGCATCATAAATTACCAACTACGGAATGTTTGTTAAAAAATCTAAAATGTTCTATGAAACCATTTTTGTTACTTTTTGACATTTCCAAAGCCTGAAGGTAAGTAGGCCAAGATTGGCATAACATGAGAGTAATCATGTTACTGTCACTCCAACAAGATGTCATTTTCTATTTAGGAGGAAGATAACTCTACTCCAAGGGAGACGTCCCAGGACCTAGTGGGTTGATAAAGGACGATAGAACAAGGTAATACCACCCCTCTCTCTAGGTCACTCAAATGAATGAAGTCACTTGGTACGATTATGTTAAAGGGGTCAAGGGGAAATAAGGTGAATGATACCTGCCCTATACCAAATAAAAAACAAACGTTATATAATAACCAATTATATCAATGCTTTCAGTCAGTGACTTAAAAAAAAGTATGCTACCAAACAATTATATACATGAAAAAAAAGATAAATGTATATATATGAAAAAAGATATATAGTAGCAACAATATATATATCCAGAAATTGCAACTTATGATGAAAAATAAAGAGATATAATGACTTTGCAATGATAGTACCTTTGCCACTTAAGGTCGAYAGAGGCGACTGGATGGTAAAGTCATTCTTGCAACGAAGGTTAGGTCTTGTGCTCAAACTCGAGCAAGGACGTGGTCTAGTCGTGGAACAAAGCTTAATTGGGCCATKCTCGCATACCTTTAGTCCCTGAGGTGTAGGACAATCGGTGACGGAGTGTGCTGTTAAGGAACTCCTTGATGTTAAAGTCACCGGTTCGAAACCTGCGGGGTCAAAAAAATCCATCCATGTTAAGGGTTGGTGTGGCTCAGACCGGGTGCGATCCCCAGGTGATTTTTGATGCCCCTGAGTCATGGTTTCTTAGCCACAGGTTAGTCCCACATGTCACAGACAAACTAACAAACAAAAAAAAAAGATAGTACCTTTGCCACTTACAATTTCTAGATTAATACAAGTCAAGTAATGACTTTAAGGGGCTGTCAAATGTAATTATAACAATAGCAAATTAATAGTTATGACAACAACAAATAGATTTMAKAAATGTACTTTTGTAAGGCARTTAAACACACTCCTTTAACATTTATTGATAGTGATCCGCTTAGTAAAAATTCTAGAGATTTATCAACCAACTAATGAGTTTTAACAAGTTGTCCCAAATAACTGTAACAATAGCAAAACAAGAGTGATGATAGCTACAAGAAACCTTCAGAAATGCACTTTGTAAAAAGAAATTTATGCACACTTTAACTCTAGTTGATAGTACTTTGCTTCATGCAATTTTCTGGGTTAATTTAGTTAGCTTGTAAACTAAAATGGGTTTCTATATAATGGTTGTAGCAATGTTAGTAACAACAGTAAGGCTAAGTCAAGTTTGGAGGCTCTCTCTAGGGATGGTAACAAATGATAATGCACACAATTCAAGAGGGGAAAAGACCTAGGAGGAATAGCACCTTAAGTCCTCCTAGGCTTCTTGACCTTAAGAAGAGAGGAAGCTAGGGTGTAGGAACTTCTAGGCCCCTCCTTCTTGAAGAGTTTATGGATGAGAATTAACTTAGGCACAATAGCTAGATGAAGACCTCAATGGAGCTATCACTTTAGGGCCCTAAGGTTTCACTAGTTATTAGATCAATTCTATGAAGCTTGGAAAAGAAAAGAAAAAAAGAAAGTAGAACCTTAAGTTTCTTACTTCAAGGATTYAATTAAAACATGCAATTTCATAATCTTGTATGAGCAAGCAAACCAGTACCATAACCATTAATAATGACAAAGTAAAAATCTACTTACTTGCACCAAGAATAATCATGTAAAACCATGCAATATTGCCACAAAACTTCATAAAATTTGTCCAAATGTGACGTCGCACGCAACCCCTCCACAACCCACAGGTCGGAAGGTCCACACACACAGGATCTTTCCTTTACCACTGGCTCGAAGAGCTCTCGAAAATAGCTCTTCTATTTTCCTTTCGGAAAATCTACACCCACAACAAATCCTCGTGGGATCCCCTCTTTGTAGTTAGGAGATCGGACTTCAAACCTTCGCGAATCTGTTGTTCACGCGTAGTGTCTCCAAATCTCCAAACCCCGAAAAACAGTCAACGCTGACCCTTCCTCTTTCCTTTTAAGGATTTTCCTTATCGCGATTGCGGTGGTCGTGATGTCAAGCAACTTGCTCCCGCGATTCCCGAAACCCGATTTTCTGAAATTTCGATGCACTCACAGGGTTGACTTTTTCAATTCCCCTTTACTCCGTCGGGACTTCGGACTTCGCAATATCGTGAATCCTAATGCAATGAATTCAGAACTTCACTCCACGAAACTCTGAAACGGTCAACAGAGGTTGACTCCGTGTCAATAGTGCGCCACCTGTCTGTTTTACTGACTCATCTGGCCCCACACCATTCTCTTAGCCTTTGGGACTTCGCAGTTTGGGGTATCGCGATCCCTGTTGCAAAGTTTACGAGACTTCAACCCACGAAAACCCGATACAGGTATCCACATGTAAATCTGATGACCCTTGTGGCTTGGATCTACAGTCCTACTCCTCCTGAGCTTAGAAACTTTAGGAGTACTTGTGGTAACTCCCCTGCTTCTCTGTGAGATCTGACGGCTCATGGGACTTAGCGATTTCTCTTCAGAGAATTCCGACTGCCCGTTCTTTCTCTGAGAATCTGTCCTCCTTCGGTCCGACATCGCTACACCTTCCTTAACTTTCAAGGTGCTTGGCCTCTTTACCTTTCTTCAACGACTTTTGAAGACTTCATATCCTTTCGAACCTTCTCCAACTCTGAATCTTTCAGAAAAACACTTGCACGCACTCCTTGCGGAAGATTTTCAAACACTTTCAAGTGCTCGAATCCCTTCGACCCTGTGCACTCCTGCAGCAGCAGTCTCTAAATTCTTCGCTCATGTTCGCAACCCTGAGGCTTCACTCGGCCCGCGCACTCCTTGCACGGCTCCTGTGCCTGACTGCACCTCTGTGGAAATGAGAACAAAAGTTATCTCTCCTGAGCTTTCAGAGACAAACCTCTGAACCTTTTTTCAACACACTCGTGGACAATTCAACTACACTCCTTGCAAGAACTCTTGCATAGATAGAGAAACAATTGAAAATCATTCCATTACCCTTTTCTCTCAGATTTCAAACATTCAACAAGAAAGCATTCATACATAGCATAAAATAAATTGCATGACAGAAAGAGTAAAACAATTGTGAGCATGACATTCAAAGATGCATACATAGAGAATATATGAACACCATGAGCCTGAATCACAGCTTTCTTGTATTAATTCAGAACTTCTGTACATGGATGTCTTTCACAAAACTCTATGCTTCTCCTCTATGCTCTCTCTCAATAATGTTACAATATACAATGAGAGTGTCTATATCCTGTTTCCCTCTTGCGCTCTAAAACTGTCTAATCTACACATTCAATTCTACCTACTTGCATTAACTACCATAAATGACTTCTATCTACTAAGGACAAGAGCAAATCGCTCAAGGTCCATTTACATTATAAAAATGTGCCTCCACTTGATGTTTCATTAATGGTTCAAGATATTTCAAAATTTTTGTTGGGCGCTTTTCCAGCAGTCCGTTGTCTCCGCGTTGGCTCGCTTGAGATGCTCTTGCATCATACTCTCGGGCTTGAAAATTTCATGGGCTCCTATCCATGAGCTCACACACTGTTTTTCCATGCTTCTGGATCTCCGCTTCACTCTCCCAAATAGCATATTCAACTGGATGGCCCTTCCATTTGACAAAATACTCAAAGTATTTATTTTGCCTAGACCTCTTGCTCACTCTTTTATCCAGTATGCGCTCCATCTGTGGCTTATCTGCAACTGGAATCTGCTTTGTCCACTGGATCATTGGTTGCTAATTTCCTATTCCTGCTTCCTCAACTTTATATGGGTACAAATCTGAGATATTGAATATCAGAGAAATTTCGATCCCATCGGGTAATTCAATCTCGTAAGCATTCACCCCAAATTTCTTCAAGACCCTACATGGCCCGATTTTCTTCATCTTCAGCTTATTATATGTTCCTCTCGGGAACCTTTCCTTTCTCAAATGTGCCAGAATCAAATCACCAACCTCAAACTGAAGTTGTCTCCTATGTTGGTCTTCTCTGCATTTATATTCCTGACTTGAATTCTACAATCACTCCTTCACCTGGCTGTGAAGTTCCTTCATCGCCTCTGTGAAATCTTTTGCACTAGCGCTCCTAGTCGCAGTCTGTTCTGAATCTCTCAATTCAAAAATTCCTCTCGGCTGCATGCCATAGACAACCTGAAATGGACTCTTCCCTGTGCTCCTGTTAACTGAGTCGCTATAAGAAAACTCTGCCTGTGGTAATATGTTCTCCCACTAGCTATGGTATTCTGTCACCAGGCTCCTCAATAAGTCTCTTAGACTTCTGTTCACCTCTTCTGTCTGTCCATCCATTTGAAGATGATAAGCCGAACTAAAAGACAGGTCAGTTCCTAGCTTCTTCCATAGGGTCCTCTAGAAGTGTCCTATGAACTTGGTGTCTCGGTCCAAAACTATACTCCTTAGCAAACCATGAAGTCAAATGACATCTTTGAAAAACAGGTTCACAATGTGAGTTGCGTCACTGGTCTTCTGACATGGAATAAAGTGTGCCATCTTGGAAAATCTATCCACCACCACAAATATTGAGTCAAATCCTCTTTGTGTTCTTGGCAACCCCAATATGAAATCCATGTTGATTGCATCCCACGGCCTCTCAGGTATTGGCAATGGTTGATAAAACCCTGCATTCTGTTTCCTTCCCTTCGAATGCTGGCAAATTTTGCATCTGTCCACGAATCTCTTGACGCCTGATCGCATTCCCGGCCAAAAATATGACTCATTCAACTTTGCGACCGTCTTTTCGTGACCAAAGTGCCCTGCTAATCCTCCACTATGTTTCTCCTTCAGCAAATTCTCCCTCATGGAGCATTTCAGAATACACAGTTGATTACCTTTAAACAGTAATCCTTCCTAGATCATGTATTATGTCCATTGGCTTCTATCTCTGAGAATTGGATTCCCAGCTGCTTCGTACACCTCCTGAAGATCTGGATCATCTCTATACATGTTCCTGAGATCATCAAAACCCAACGTTTTGAATCTGCACTCCTGCAATAGCAAACACTTCCTACTCGAAGCATCAACAACTTTGTTAGCAGTACCAGAAATAGGTTTAATCACAAAAGTGAAATTCTGCATATACTCAACTATTTAACATGTCTCTGATTCAAATTTTCATGTTGAGTCATAAACTACAATGCATGATTGTCACTATATAAGACAAACTCTTTCGGGATCAAGTAATGTCTCCATTTTTTCAATGCATGTATAATAGCATAGAACTCCTTATCATAAGTGGAGTACTTTACTTTCACTTCATTCATCTTCTCACTAAAGTATGCTATCAGCCTGTCTTCCTGAATCAAGACTGCCCCTATTGCAAATCCACTTGCATTGCATTTCACTTGAAATGTCTTTTGGAAATCCAGCAACACTAGAATTGGTTGTTCCGTAATTTTCCTCTTCAATAGATTAAAACTCTTTTCAGCCTCTTCTATCCAGTGAAAAGACTTGTGTCTTTTATTCACTGTGTTCATCATCGGTGCACTAATTCCACTGAAATTCCTACTGAATTTTTGGTAGAAACTAGCCAATCCATGAAAACTTCTCACCTCAAAGATATTCTTCGGTGATGGCCAATTCTTGATTATCTCCACCTTATCTGAATCCATCCTCAACTCATCTGCAGAAATAACAAGTCCCAAGTAAATAAGCTATGTCTTCATAAATGAGGATTTCTTCATATTTATCAACAGCTTCTCCTGTTGTAGTCTCTGCATCACTGTAGCCAAATGCTTCAGATGCTCTGTCACTGTTTTACTGAAAACCAATATGTCATCCAAATACACAATGAAAAATTTTCCGATGAACTCCCTTAGGACTTCATTCATCAACCTCATGAAGGTACTTGACGCATTTGTTAATCCAAATGGCATAACAAGCCATTCATACAACCCTTCATTGGTTTTAAAGGTTGTCTTCCACTCATCACCTTCTCTCATGCAAATTTGATGATAATTGCTTTTCAAATCAATCTTTGAAAAATACTTTGCTCCACTCAAGAAATCCATCAGATCATCCATCCTTGGCAATGGAAATCTGTACCTAATGGTTATCTTGTTAATCGCTCTTGAGTCAGTACACATCCTCCAGCCTCCATCTTTCTTCAGACTGAGTACTGTTGGAACAGCACATGGACTCAAGCTTTCTCTGACCAAACCTTTGTCCAACAACTCCTGGACTTGTCTTTTGACTTCTTCATTCTCTTGCGGCGTTAATCTGTATGCGTCTTTATTTGGTAAATTGGCTCCAAGTATGAGATCAATATGATGACTCACACTTCTAATCGGTGGCAAAGAACGAGGTAGTTCATCCACTACTATGTCAGCGAACTCTTCCAGCAGTTCCTGAATCTCTTCTGGTAAATCGTCTACTTTTGTGCTAGTCAAAACAATCTTTGGTTTCCAGACCACAATGAATTGTGGTTCCTCTTTCTTCTAAACCTCTATAAGAAGTTCCTTCCCACTCATGAGAAGTACAATGTTTCTTACTTCTGGTTTCACCTCCTTATCTTTAATTGGAAGCAACATGTGAGTCCTCCCATTCTTCTCTAGGGTGTATGTGTTCATTCTCCCATCATGAATCACATTCCTGTCATATTTCCATGGTCTACCCAGCAATAGATGACAAACATCCATGGGAATAACATCACATAACATCTTATCATTATATCCTCCTATCTTAAATTCAACTAAACATTGTTTAGTGACAGTTACCTAATGTCCTTTTTGTAGCCACGAAATTCTGTATGGGCTTGGATGATCAATCGTCTCCAGCTCCATCTTTTCTACCATCCCTATAGAAATGAGATTATCTATGCTACCACTGTCAACAATGACCTCGTATACCCTATCCTTGGTCTTGCAAGCAGTCCAAAAATGTCTAGTTCTTTGGACCGAACTCTCCACCTCCTTCTCTGGTGTCAAAAGAGCTTTTCGCATCATCAACGATCTTCCACCTTCAGCATCCTCTGTCTCAACATCTCGCCTCTGTGCTTCGGTGATGTGAGATTCTCCACTCTCCTTATTTTTGTATGGACACTCGTAAGACTTGTGTCGATTCTTTCCACATGTGAAGCATGTTATTACTCCACCTCTTCCTCTTCCTCTACCTCTAGTACGAGGAAATATATTATTATCAGCATAAGCTCCTTTCTGTTCAGTATGTTTCCCTTTCTGTTCAGCATATTGCCCTCGCTATGATCTTCCACCTCTCTCAGTTCGAGTCTAAGGTTTCTTCTAGTCCTCCTTGGGCTTCTGATATTTATCCTGGGCAACTGATTTGCCTCTGGGCTAACTTCTGCCTCGGCCTCTCTGACCCTGCTTTCAACTCAGTTTCTCTTCAGCTTTTAGAGCTATCTGATAAGCATCCTCCACCGTTCGGATGGTTACCATGATCATCTCATCCTGAATGTCATATCTCAGGCCATTCGGGTATCTGGAAACCTTTTCATCATCGCTTTCCCAATGACCTGCCCTGATGTTTAGCCTGTAGAATTCTTCAGTATATTCTTTCACTGTCATCAGCTTCTGTTTCAGGTTCTGCATCCTCGTGAACATAGTGATCTGGTAATCTCTGGGGATGAATTTCACCTTCATCTTCGCGATCATTCTATCCTAGCTCTTAATCTTTTGCTTTCCTTTGTAGCGTCTGTCATATTGTAGTTCATCCCACCACAATGTTGCATGTCCCTTTAACCTTGTGACATCATGCTTGACTTTCTTTTCCTCTTCGACATCTTCATAGTCAAAGTATGTGTCCAGAGCTCTAATCCAGTCTAGAAGCTCCTCTGCATCCAGATTTCCCTCATAAAATGGAATTTCCATTTTCACTCTTGCACCCATTCTTGCAATAGCTCTGATCAAAAGCTTGTTTGCTGCATCTTTGACTGCAACTTCTTCTTCATGTTCAACCTCAATCTCACTTTTGGAATCACTAAAATCCCCAGCACTGACTGTGTGTCTTTGTGCTATCTCCATGTCTTCGAGTCTGACTCATAAGTCACACATCTCTCTCTCCATGGCTAGATCAGTCATCTTCCTGCCCCTTCTTCTCAACATTTCCCTCTCCTCTGGTGGATCGGGTGTTTTCCTATCCCTTCTCCTTGGCGGCATGGTGAATTCTCTTTTTCTCTGCTACAGAAAGCAAATAATCTTTCTGTGCTCTAATACGAAACTGACGTCGCATGCAGCCCCTCCACAACCCGCAGGTCGGAAGGTCCACGTGCATAGGATCTTTCCTTTACCACTGGCCCGAAGAGATCTCGAAAATAGCTCTTCTATTTTCCTTTCGAAAAATCTTCACCCACAACAAATCCTCATGGGATCCCCTCTTTGTACTTAGGAGATCGGACTTCGCACCTTCACGAATCTGTTGTTCACGTGCAATGTCTCCAAATCTCCAAACCCTGAAAAATAGTCAATGCTGACCCTTCCTCTTTCCTTTTCGGGATTTTCCTTATCGTGATTTTGACGGTCGTGATGTCAAGCAACTTGCTCCCGCAATTCCCAAAACCCAATTTTCTAAAATTCTGATGCACTCACGGTGTTGACTTTTCAACTCTCCTTTACTCCGTCAGGACTTCGGACTTCACAATATTGTGAATCCTAATGCAATGAATTCGAAACTTCACTTCTTGAAACTACGAAATAGTCAATGGAGGTTGACTCCATGTCAATACTGTGCCACTTGTCCATTTTACTGACTCCTCTAGCCCCACACCATTCTCTTAGCCTTCGAGACTTCATGGTTCGGGGTATCGCGATCCCTATTGCAAAGTTTACGGGACTTCAACCCACAAAAACCTGATACAGGCATCCATGTGTAAATCCAACGGCCCTTGTGGCTTGGATCTATGGTTCTACTCCTCCTGAGCTTAGAACTTTTAGGAGTACTTGTGGTAACTCCCTTGCTTCTCTATGAGATCTGACGGCTCACAGGACTTCACGATTTCTCTTCAGAGAATTCCGACCATCCATTCTTTCTCTGAGAATTTTTCCTCCTTCGGTCCGACGTCATTATGCCTTCCATAAATTTCAAGGTGCTTGGCCTCTTTACCTTTATTCAATGAATTTTGAAGACTTCAGATCCTTTCAAACCTTCTCCAACTCTGAATCTTTTAGAAAAACACTTGCATGCACTCCTTGCGGCAGATTTTCAAACACTTTCAAGTGCTCGAATCCTTTCGACCCTGTGCACTCCTGCAGTAGTAGTCTCTAAATTCTTCTCTCAGGTTCACAACCCTGAGGCTTCACTTAGCCTATGCACTCCTTGCATGGCTCTTGTTCTTGACTGCACCTCTGTGGAAATGAGAACAAAAGCTATCTCTCCTGAGCTTTCAGAGACAAACCTCTGAACCTTTTGTCAACGCACTCCTTGTGGACAATTCAACTGCACTCCTTGCAGGAACTCTTGCTCAGATAGAGAAACAATTGAAACTCATTCCATTACCCTTTTCTCTCAGATTTCAAACATTCAATAAGAAATCATTCATACATAGCATAAAATAAATTGCATGACAGAAAGAGTAAAACAATTGTGAGCATAACATTCAAGGATGCATACACAGAGAATATATGAACACCATGAGCCTGAATCACAGCTTTCTTGTATTAATTCAGAACTTTTGTACATGGATGTCTTTCACACAGCTCTTTGCTTCTCCTCTATGCTCTCTCTCAATAATGTTACAATATACAATGAGGGTGTCTATATCCTGTTTCCCTCTTGCACTCTAAAACTGTCTAATCTACACATTCAATTCTACCTACTTGCATTAACTACCATAAATGCCTTCTATCTACTAAGGACGAGAGCAAATCGCTCAAGGTCCATTTACATTATACAAATGCGCCTCCACTTGATGTTTCATTAATGGTTCAAGATATTTCAAAATTTTTGCTGGGCGCTTTTCCAGCTGTTCGTTGTCTCCGTGCTAGCTTGCTTGAGATGCTCCTGCATCAAAATGCCAAAATAATTCTTAAAAGAGAGATGTGCCTTCCTTGTTTCAACCAATAACCCCAGTAGGGAACAGATTTCATACCTCCTTGTCTCAATGACAATTTTTTATGTAAAAATGGTTGACCTGGCCAATTTACAACAAAAATTCAAATTTGACATAATTGAAATAAATTTGCATCTAGAAATTCCTCCAAGGGTGAAATCATGCCCCTCTAGAGTGACGTTGGGCCTAAAGTGTGGAACATTGGGCAAGGAACGAATCGTTGGGCCTCCAAAGGCATAAAATATTTCCCACACATGCCAATTTCCTCATAAATGCCCTCCAAAGATGAAACCCTATATTTGGATGACGTCTAAGGCGCCCAAGGGCTAACGTCCAAGTGGGAGGGGCATGAAAACCTTGGATCTAGGTCTGCCAAATATCCGCCAAAGTAAACATCCTTCTTTTTCCCTGTGAAAGTCTTCAATCCTTGTCATTCCCCTTGGTTGGGGTATCAACATTCATCGGTGGGATTTGAACCCTATGAAATTCCGAGCTAATCATTCCCTCATGTGTTCCTCTCCACTGGGAAAGGTCCTACAAAGACAACAAGTATGCCCTATAGGGTTTCATAAGTCACAAGGATCATAACATGTAAATCATATCCAATAATTAAATCACTTGAACATGTGCATCATAACCCCCTTAACCCCAAACAAATGCTCAAAGATGTTATGCAATTTGACAAGTTTAGGTTTGGAGAGGGTCTTAGGGTGTCCTATTGGAATAATCCCCTTTAAGTTTGGGGTGTTTCCTAGGTGGATTTTGGTCCAAGTCATACAAGTGTATGAGGTGGCATGGGGTAACTATTTGGGCATGGGGTGCATGTGATAACAAGGAAATGTAGAGCCTGACCTATGGGTGCTTTTGTGGAGGGTGAGATACACCTTGTCATGGATGCAATTATTTCCAAGCCCATTCATTGCCATTTATTTTTATTTTTCTTTCTTTTGATCTTTTCTCTTGTTCTACAAGGGAATAGTTGAGGGCCATTGTCATGGCTTGGTGACCAAAGGTGACAATTTCATCAATAAATTAGTTCACGGAAATGAGAAGGTTGAATCATGATGAGAGCCCCTTTATCTTGGCTACGCAACCAAGAGAAATTACTCTGGCTTGGTGACTATATAGGTGGTAATGTCATACCTCTACATGTCCATGGTCATAATAGGCTAGCTCGTGATGAGACCCCATATCCATCAACTATCACCTTGAGTGTTCATGTTATCTTGTGCGTCCCCTTTTCTTACTAAGAATATTTTCACTACTTTCTTAGGGATCCATAGGAAAAGCATCTCAAAGGTTTCAAAATTGGCTTTTAACTCTTTCCAACTACTTATACCCTCCGGGCCATTAGCCCCTTCTTCCCACGAGGTAAGGTACAACCCTTCCTCGTGTAGCCAATCCCAATGCCCAAAATATGGGGAGATGGAAGGAATAAATATGGAAAGTGGTAAGTATGGAGGGAACAGACGATGAATCTTCAAATATTACCCCAATAGCAACCCATCCTAAATGGAAATCAGCTTACTAGGGAACTATGTCACCCTCCCAGTTTTAAACAGGGCAAAGAGAATAATTTCCAAGAAAATGTTATGAAATGAAGAAGGATTCAATACAACATGCTCAAGTGCTCCAAATATCAGAGTGATGCATACCATGATACCTCGACTCATTGCCTCATGTAGTAAGACCCACTTCCACTTCAGGACCAGGCCAGTGTGATGGACATTGTTGGTGGTGATATATGGATTGTACTTGAAGAAAAAATGGACCCTCATGTTGACACTTGAATTCGTCAGGACCGAAACAAAAATCTCATGAGGAATTTAGTCCCCCTTCATTTTTTGAGAGGTGGTTATTCTCTTTGGATAAAAGATATATCTTTGAATATCTTAGATTAGGGAGAGTTCTAGGCAGCAAACCCCAAATCATTGTTGCTTGGATTTATATGAAAATGGTTCTTCAATAACCTGATATGATCTTTATGTGTAGAAAAGTCTTTTTACAATAAGAAAATATCGAAGGAGAGCTTCAACATAATAGCTAAATTGTGATCAAAATCAAAAACAATCTTTTTAATAATATATAAACACATCCATATCTTCTTCGTGAGAAATAGGAGAGAATGATTTGATCATCTCAAAGAATATTAATAGAGTACTACAATTAGTAATAAAAGAGAAATGGATAGGTCAACTTCAAATATCTCATACTTAAAACTCAAAGTTACAAGATACAATTAAGATCAACCCCAAAGCAATTCTTTGTGGAGTTTATTCATGAGAAATGTTCTTCATTACCAAAACTTTGACAGCCATGTATGTGGCTGCAAATAATCTGTGATCATACAAGAAAATTTTGTAGAAGAATAAAAGAAAAACACTCAAAAATTCAGCCTTGTGCCCAACTCTGAGATTCAAGCATAAAGCTATGAGAAGTGGTATAGAAGAATATAAAGAATGGAGAAGATGGAGATTTCTTTCTTTTGATCAGAAAATTGATTGTGTATCGATGGGTGTACCTTGTTCTTCCTATGATATTTTTCCCTTCCCCTCTAACAATACTGATTATTGGAACCTTTGATGAAGCCTTTCTTCTCTTTATAGGCAAAGATTTTCTAACTAATTGAGTAGTTATGGTTTTCTTCCTCTCTTGAAATTCACGTACAAGTTTTTTCTTGGAACATTCCCTTTAATTAATGCCTCATTAATTCTTCATTAATGAACTCACATCATTAATATAAGTATATTGAAAATGGGTCCCTCTCCCTTTCTAATAAAAGTTTTAATTAAACTTTTTTTTTATTTAATTAATTTCCCTTTAAACGAGGATGACTATGTTTTAATTTTATCAGAATGATAACAAACTTTTTTTTCATGTAAATAATTTCATATATTATCTTTATCATCCAACTATATAAAATTTTCCCAAATCCATTGTCTAGATCTCAAGATATGAGCTCATGAAGTTGAGTTGACACATAGGGCCATTAAAAATGCATCTAACTGATATTTTAATTTCTGAGAAAAATTTAACTTTCATCACTTGAAACCTATACCACCATCTTCTACGTTGAAATTTTTTTCCAACAGTATAAATTTTGCACAATTCCGACACCCTGAGCTCAAGTTATGGCCTATGCAAGATCATGACTCAACCACCGTCGATCTAATGTCTTGGGGCAATCTCAGCCTTTGATTTCAAATTTATTTCTCCCTCTTTGACATTTCAAATTTTTATTCATAAATATTATCCCACTTTCATTGGGATATTACAAATATTCATGGTATACAATACTAAGTGTTTCATACACTTAACAAGAAACAAAGAAGAGAATAAATTATGGAGCTTGGAGGATTTGACCCTTGGAAAGTTGTTGAATAAAATAATAATTTTTTGGAAACCTATAATCGTCCACCTCATGCCCAGTCAACCCTGAGTCATCATTGAGTCATTGTCAAGTCATATCCCACGTGTCAGAAATTCATTATATTCCAAATATAACCAATAATATGTCACCATATGTTGCAAATTTTATGTCACCACATGTCTCCAATGGTGAGTTTCCATGTGTCATGACCTCATTCATT
>SNQJ01S0191786.1:0-17943 GCA_010110895.2 Picea sitchensis
ACCTTAGAAAGGATCATCTAGTTAACTTGATCCAATCACCCCCAAGCCTGAAAAAGAGATAAACCTGAGTAATCTTATGTCAAAACATTATGAAAAATTTTCTATGACTTTGTATAAATATTTAGACAGAATTTAGATCTGAATCTACCTATTTATATATAATTTCTTACACAACAACGTTGATCTATATATGTGTATGTTTTCTTACTCAACAACATAAGTACTTTTGTTTGATAATCTCCATTCTAGATTATTTAAAGAAGACATTATATAAACTATCTTAATCAATATAAGAAATAACAGTTCATAATTTGACTAATAACGTTAGACTCTTCCATAAAAAAAGAAAATAAAAACTCTTTGGAAAACCAAAAGGATCATCCTGCTCCAATTCAACCTTAGAAAGGATCATCTATTTAACTTGATCCAATCACCCCCAAGCCTCCTGATCATGAATCCATAAGGGTGAGATTGAGCCTCCTATTCCATCATAATCTTTGTGTCCTCAATAGTTACACACCAGAGGTGCTTACAAATCCTCAACATCCTTTGTACTTTCCTGAATCACTAACAAAACTTCTTGTAATTACTTAATTCTTCTCTTCGACATGCTAAGCAGTGTCCTTCCTTCTCAAACATGTGTATATATCATTTTCCCCAGGTCTTAGTATTTTCCAAGGTATTTCCCTCCTTGGCAATTTTTCAGAAAGTATTGGAAACTTGATTTTTAGGTGTCTCAATCATCAAAATTTACTTCTAACACATTCATTGCATTCCCAAGGTTAGCTCCAACCTATTCCCCACTCATGGATTCATAATCATCTCTTTTAAATTTTATGTATTACAGTTTATATGCTATCATCTCTTTTAAATTGTTTGTATTATGATTTATATGCTATCATGTTAATCACTATTACAAATTATTTCTAGCTATTATAACACATGCAATTTAGTTTTTCTTTCATCTACTTTTGCTTATAGTTATTGTTGCTCTTTAACTTTTTAAATAAAAAATAAATTAAAGTTTGAAGAGATTGTAATGACATAATTCACCAGTCATTAAATGTTTACATGTCAATCATCATTATTGTATCTTCCATTAGTTTAACCGCCTGAATTTATTTCCTTTTCCTTTCCTTTCTAGTATAAAATGAATTATTACTTTTTTTCAATCAAACCACTGAATGAAAAAAATTGTTTTTTTTATATTGGTGTTTGTTTTTTGTTTAGTTAATAAGAAAGTTTTATAAAGTTAGTTTTTTCTCTTATAAAGTTAGTTTTTTTATAAAAAAATGCCTGAAAAAGATGCTTATGTTATTTTTTCTATGCTTATGCCAAATAATTAGTTATGTAAATTTTTACCTTATTTATATCACCATCTAAATGTGAACATGTATCACTTTACTACCTTACCATTATATAGGATAATTATGACATATGAATTGATTGAAAATATATCCAGTAAGATGTTTAATGTGTTCACCTTATATTTTTATGAAATAAATGGGTCTTAAAGTAGTGGAGAGATTGAGACTTAAATAAATGGGTCTAATGTGTGTAACTTGGTCAAATTTAATTGAAGTATTTGTAATATAAATATAACAAGAAAATTGGAAAAGCTAAAGTTTGAGTTCATTACTCAGGGTATGAATTGGGTCAAACAAGATTATCTACAATACCTACTATCATTGACCTAACATGCATAGAATGGAAATGATTCAAATACACCATTATACCACAATATTTTTCCTTTCCTATCATGCTTACCTAGCATTATAGCCATATTATTGTTTTAAGAAGAAAGTTTATGTTGTTGATCAACCAGCATACATATTCAAAACTATATAGTTCCTTTCAACTTGGTTTAACAATTCTCCTTTGAAATAGATTCAATACCAACATTTCAAAATAGCTATATAGAAATAGTCCCTATAGAAAATGGCCCTCATCCTGTATTTCAAAATGTAAAACACTAGCAAAACGGCCTACAATGAGTGAAACATCCTATTTCTAGTGGCATGCTTGTGGGAATAGCTACAAAGATCTAAAAACAAGAGCTTAGCTGCCATTTGAGTGCTGGCTTTTAGTTCCAACCAATTTTCCTCGAGTTGAAACTAACTAGAGAAGTAGAACCACGTGAAATAAATGTAAGCAACAAATAAATATAATAGACATCTTAGTTATTAAGCAACCCAAGGCAAGAATTATAATGCCTTGCAATGAATAAACTACCTCATAGAATCACTTCATTTCTTCAAGGTTGATTAATTTGAATTATTTCTGAATAAATTTGAAAACATTAATCCATTTCTTAAATATAGGTAAACATGTCAATTTGATTGGAACAATGTTTCCGTCTATTAATATGAGGGTCTTATAGTGTTTCTTTCTTGCCATTTTTGGTTTGTTAAAACCAAAAGGAGACTACATTATAAAATAATTAAAATTAAAGTTTGACAAAATGGTCATTGGGATGTTTGGAAACAACACTTCACAATATGGTAATAATCTAGGACAACACAACCATTTTGTTGATATGAGAGGAGCTACATGAATCACACCTATGGAGTAACGTTTTGAATCTATCTTGTGTTATACCACAATATTTTTTCCTTTCCTATCATGCTTTCCTAGCATTATAGCCTATTTAGTGGAAGCGAAGAAGAAAGTACCATAAGCTGTTTATCAACTAGCATAAGCATATTCAAATTATAGTCTTTTCAACTTGGTTGAACAATTTTCCTTTGAAATAGATTCACTACCAACATTTCAAAATAGTTGTACAGGAATAGCACTCATAGAAAATGGCGCCAATTTTTATTTCAAAATGTAAAACACCAGTAAGGCGGCCTACAATGAGTGAACATCCTATTTCTAGTGGAAAGCTTGTGGGAATAGCTACAAAGATTCAAAAAGACAAGATCTTAGTCACAATAGTTTGAGTTAGTTTTAGTTCCAAACTCAATTTTCCCGAAAGGAAAGTAATCCAGAGAAGGAACCAATGGCACACAAGCAACAAGCAACAAAGATACATCCTAGCTATTGGCAACCCAAGGAAAGAATTGCAATGCCTTCTTGTAATGACAAACTCACTCATAGAATCCATCATTTCTTCAAGGTTGATTAAATTAGAAATTTCTAAATTCTAAACATTAACCATTCTAAATATTAGTGAACCATGTGAATTTGATTGGAATAATGTTTCCTTCTATTAATTTGTGGGTCTTATAGTGTTTTGTCCAAATGTTTTCTCTCTGTCTCTCACTCTTGTGTTTTCTTAATATTGTATGCAGAAGTTTCCCATAGATTTGAACTTCTAAAGATTGATCTACACCTATAATGAGGAGTAGGCCTCATGATATGTGTAGATCAATCTCCTAAAGATTGATCTACACCTATCAGGAGGCCTACTCCTCATTGGATCAATACTCCTACAAAAACCAACTTATTGGATGCATGCTCCTCCACTTCCAAAAGTTTTACTTAATTTATGCAATCATTTCATTTGTGAAAGCTTCATCTAGCTATTCATTAAATACATAAGCTTTTGGATCTAGTCCTCAACCTTTTGTAGTTTTTAAAACATACTGAGAATGAAAACATAGCAAGAGGAAAAATTGGTTGAGCTCTCAAACAAAATTGCATTGGACCTGTAACCAAATGTGTAGCCATTGTTGCACTTGAAATGTATTGCACCTATGAAACTAAGTAATGGAGTAGCATCTCCCTCTAAGAGGGAAATCCACTATCAATTTAAAGAGGGAAAAGACCCTAATAAAACACTAAATAAATACTTTGTACTATGATTTCGGGACTGTACTAGTAATATGGTTTTCATTTGATGCCACCTTTCCAAATGGTCATATCTCCATGTCATTGAATCCATCATTGTTCAGACTATTTTATCTCCCATTCAATCTTTCCATCATTAAGAATGAAAGGTTGAAAAAACAAATAGTGATAAGACAATGATTACTGAATGAAAGGACATGTATGACCTTTTGGAGGTGGGGATGTAGTGGAATACAATACAACTTTTGGAAAGGTAAAATATGTTCCCATTTTGCACTGGATTGCTTAATGATCTCATCTTGAAGACACATGTCTCACTTTATAATGAGGGTGGGGAGAGATATTATGAAAGTAAAATATACCCATTATGTTTTAATTTATTGTCTCCCCCAATTGTACCCCCACCCCCATTCTCACCTTCATACCCTCATATGAGGATGTAGGTGAGGGATACTAAGTAAAAATATATTACTTTTAATACTATTTCCACCATCCTTGTCTCATACTATATTTTATCAGATTATTCTTGAAGAGGGATGTCAAGCATTGTCCTATGGTTTTGTACACTAAGTATGAGTCTCCTTATCCAATATATGCTACAAAACCCAATTGATTGGGATATAAATGATCTAATTGTAGGGCATGTCATCCATGCTGTGGCATTAGACCATCAGACAAGCCCTTTGGTTATAATCTTTTGATTTAGGAGTGAAACATTGTTTTAATTAAAAGGTTTATCACATGTATCTACACCTAATATGAGGCCTAGTCCCTCATTGGATCACTACTCCTACAAAATTCAACTTATTGGAGGCATGCTTCCACTTCCAAAAGTTCTACTTAATCTATGCAATCATATTCTAAAAAGAAAACAAACTTTATTGAAGTCTAATCAAATTTGTGGCATACAAAAACACTCGATTCTCAATGGGTCTACTGTGTGGCACTTAGCAAATATAAATTTACCTTTAGTAAATCTCAAAGTCTTCTTCATTCCAACTTTTCTAGAGTACTACTGAAAAGTTGGAAAAAGTGTTGCAATCCCTAACCCAAATAAATGGGCCCTCATCAATCACCCTAGAATCTCTAGGCTTAAAGACCATGTATCCATGTATTTTGACTCTTATCCCAAGATGCAGGAATGTGATGAACTTGAATGGGTAGTACTAAAACCTAGGTGGGTTACTTGAGTGATTTCCAGAACCTCCATGGATTCTTCCACCTCCATTTGTATCTAAAGGATTCATATTCAATTAAAACCATAAGACCTTTTGGAAAAACAATTGTGAGGCAATATGTTAGTAGTTTTACCCATCCAAGTATTAAAAATATTTATGAGTATAGATAACTTCAAATTAAGGTATAGTTCTATGTCAATCACTCTAACCTTATACTAATCAATTCATTAAGCTCCATGTATAGTTAACTATAAGGCATTTATACATTTATGTCTCTATAAATTAAATTGCTAGTTATTTTCTCTATTTACACACCAAGGTTGAAAACCTTGACTATGATAATATTATCAATCTTTTAAAAGAGTTCTTATAGTAGAACCAAATTTGGGGAAGTGGCACACATTCTCTCTCCTTATTCTCATCTACTTTTAGATTCATGTACCCTTTTCATTCATCCAAAGGCCTACAATGACCTTTTCTCCACTACATAGAAACACAGAGTTTATGGCATGCATGATAAACTCTCTTAATTCTCTTTTTATAAATATTGTACACTCATTTCAGTGTCATGCATTGTACTACCAAGCTCCTCCCAAGGCCTTCTTTTTATGAGCAATGGGGCACTTCTCCTGCGTGTAGAACATTTGTGGTTGTCAAAGATCATTGAAATGTCAAACACTACCACTCTAGATCCAAGTTTAGTCCATATGACACCATTATTCCCAAACTGATATAGAATCCTTGTTTAACCATAATAACCAAATCTAGGACTGCAGTTATCACCTCATCCTCCTTAATGGTAGTCAAACAAATTTATCATAGGCTTTGTCCTCATATTTCCAAAAAATCTCCCAACACTCCCCATGTTCACCCATTCCATTTTCCATGAAATACCAATAATGGAAATAATTCCTCAGCTAATCATCACGGCTTGGTCACATTGGCTATGTTTCCTTTTCAAGAAATTATGGAATGTGATATTACTCCCATTGGCTTGTTTTTATCCCATATTTTGGTTTTTTCACTAATCAAGTCACAAAGCCATCTATGATGTAGCTATAAGTCAAGATAATTTGTTCCATGGTGAAATGGATTCACACATTTAAACTTTCAATTGATGTAGTCTCTCATAGCTTCTAACTAATGTGTAATGGTTAAGAAGGTATTTCACAAGCAATTCATCCATTTATGTGTGGTGTGATCTGATCAAACCAGATACTATAATACAATAGTTCCTTACATCCCTATATAGAATCTAATACATAACCATTAGGATGTTCTAATAAGGCTATATTTTATCTTGCAATGCAAGACTAAGCTACTACTTATTTAATTACTAATGTCCAAAATTTCTCCGTGGTCGTTAACAACAAAAAGATAGTGGCTTCCAGCGCAAGACTCCATAAAAAAAAATCAAGAGGGCCATTGTAAGGATATTCCAATAGAAAATCTAGATGATCGCAGCAAGGAGACTCCAAAAAAAAAATCAAGAAGGTCATAGCAAGGAGAAGATCTGTCTACCTAGAGAGAAAATAAAATTATGTAATGTGAGGGGTAGAGGGGTTCTATTTATACTTTAGGTCGTGGTATTAAAAAATATAAAATTATCTTGTCTAGAGTCTTAAATATCCTTCAGAGAATGGCTCTTGCAGTTGTTTATAAATTTAACAATAAGTAAATTGATATTTCATTGAATTAGTTTAGTTGATATTTGGTCCCTCTATGTAACTTTCGGTCACCATAAAATATTTCAAAATGATGTATTTAGTTCAACTATATCCAACTATCCAACAATTTTTACTAAATCTCTCAAGTCATCCAAACAACAACTAGGTCCTTCATCTTAATTTAATTTATATTAGGTTCATACAACAACTGTCAATCCCATCCCATTAACATGACAATAAAGGGATTATTATAAAACTCCATTTAAACAATGCTAATAGGAAGTTTAAAACAATGGCATATAATCCATGTTCATGCAAACCTTCCCTACATCAAAGGGTCAACAATATGGTCACTAAGGTTCTAATAAATAAGGATATTGCCACTTTAAACCCTTGAAACCTTTAGATAAAAGATGATATCAGTGAGGATACCATGGACCAATGTTAGTATAATTGGTCTATACGGTAGAATGCACTTGTGGTAAAACTACATCAGGGAAACTGGATGATCATTTCAAATCAGGATTAAAGAGCATGAAGGTAATATTAAGAATGGGCTCACACACCTCATCATTAGTCAGGTAATCCAAGACACCAAAATCTTGGCCAAATTGATTCATGGATGAATGTTTAGTTTTTGTGTCTTCTTATTTGATGTGCATTGTTAATGATAAACCTCTAGGTTGAATGAAAATCCCTTGGTTAACCCAACTTATGATTTCAATGACTTCTGTGGGTTTTTTTATTATTTTGAAAAGTTTTGGTTTTATCTTCTATTGTTTATCCCTTTACACATCATTACGTGCCTGAAAAGACGGTTTGGACCCAAATCGACGGTCGTCACTCTCTTGTTTAAAGACTTATAGATTGAAATGCACCGCTTTGTGTGCATGGGTGTTGAGTGAAGGATAAGAATCTTCATGTTGTATATGGACTCCTTACTTATCTTTAGTTGATTGATTCATAGCTGAATGACCAGTATTTGTGTTTTCTAATGAGCAAGTACTTCTGTGGCTTTGATTTGTTTGAAACTTTGATTTATCGAGCTATCTTTTAAATTTCTTGAACTTGTGATACATCTTGATTTTTTTTATAAACTCGCATTGTGGAGGTAGATATTGTGGAGTGATGTCGATATGAGATTATGAACATTCATCGTAAATGCTCTAGGAATTCTCAAGAAGGAAGAACAACGACTCTTTCAACTGGGACTCCGAGTGAGCACCAAATAACTGGCCCATGATGATTTTCAACCGAGTCCAGAATAGATCAACTCTAACCCCGCTCAAACTAGTTTTATGGATGCAACCTTTTTGGATAGGTTATGCGCATCAACACCCTACACCTGAGAATGTAGGAATAAATGGACTAGAGAACATTTCTGGTAAGTTTCTTAAATTTTTTTTTTTTTGAATTTGTTGTACGAATTTATGTGGTGTTAAATCTTGAAGTTACTTTCAAAAATGTGTGTAGGCAATCAATTTAGAGCAGCAAGTGACAATGAGAGGGTTTTCACAAGATTCAAATACGGTGCAGAGGGAGAAGGTGGATGTAGGGATGCCATATGAAGAAACAGAAGATTACACGCCATCATCCACCTATCCTTTCCTGGTTGGCGGCGAACTTCCGGAAGGGAATATAGAAAACACGACGCTTTGAGTGATGCTCATGTGTTAAAAGGAGTTTGGAAAATGATTTGGAGGTCTTCGAACTTCCTTTGGAGAGCAACAAAGTTTGCAACTGTTTTGCATTCACTGTAAAACTTCAGGATGAAGCACAGAAGATGGGGCCAACCAATCGCATAATTTTGTCGATCTAATGAGGCAACAGCAGAGGATGGTCATGATAAATGGGATGCAAAATATATTTCAAAGGAAGACGCTTTATCCTATATGTTCAATTTCAAAGAGGGCCCAAATAGGAAAATGTTGAAGGTGCAATTTTTTAAGCACCCCCACTTAGCTGAAAATTTGTATAACAGATTTTTTGGCCACATATGGAAATTGTCGAAACGCATGAGGTTCCACACTCATTTTCAAGACATTTTTTGCAGTATTTTTCTGCATACGAATTCCTCGGATTATACCAGCCTACCGTCCAAATATTATGGTACTGCTAAAAGACGTACATATGATCGCAAAGGGGCATCGAAGGAGCATTTTCGAGGCCTCCACAACCTCTAGTTCCTCGCCCAAAAGGGACATTTGTATCACTTTAAGAGTTCCAAATTTACATCGGAAGTTGGCAAAGAGGTCGGGATTCAATCGGGGAAAATTTGGAACCTATGTTCTATGGTGTTGATGTTGGCATGAAGCGTCAACGAGCAGAGGTCAATTCTCGGGCAACACATTTGTTGACAAAATAGATGCAGACTTGGATGGCAATGTCAAGAGAAGAAGTTTTGGAGTACGCCAAATTTGTCGGATGGTTGGAAGAAGGTCATTTAGAATGATGACCCGAATCGCAGATTGGTATAAGATCTATTTAGGCACCTTGACGCATTTTATGATATTTTATTTCAAATTTAGATATATATATCCTGTTTCTATAGAAATAACGAGTCTTCTGCAATTAATCAGCAGCTTGGAGATATGCTAAACGGGTCTAGCTTATAAGGACTCTGATTCGACAAGTTTGAATTTGATGGATTGAATCGGGCATGTTTTTTCTAATAGTTTTTCAATATCCACTCTTTGAATGAGAGTCTGAACAACATTTATACTCCATAATTGTGAACACATTAAATCTTTGATTAGTTCTTAGTTATGTTGTTCACAACTCTCTATTACATATATTCCATATCCTAGTACTTGGTTGTCTTGTCTCAATTTTCATTGGGAGAGCTTGAAGTGGGTGGGAGTTCACAGGATTACGAATGTATTAAAACTATTTAACTTCACGTGTTATATAATCGCTTGAATATAATTTATTGGGGAATTTTCAAATTTGAAACGTGATATATAGGCTAATGTGGAGAAGAGAGTACATGAAAGTGTGCTCGAGAGAGAGATTGAGATTGATGAAGCCACCCGATTAGGAAAGGACAGTCCATTCAGGGCTGATTCATAAATGCTCTTGACTTTGGTATAATTTTGTTTTTTCAAATTTATAGTTTTTAGCTTTTCCTCAATTATTTTGAATTATATAGAACTCCTAGATAAGTTTGTCATTGTCTTAAATGGTGTACACCTCAAACTTATAGGTTAGATCATGATGAACACCTAATTTGAACTCTTGACATGTTTGAATATTTGAGAACATATTTTTAAAATGGTGTACACTCAAACTTATTTAAGATCATGATGAAATATCTAATTTTGAAATTGAAATATGTTTTGAATATTTGAGAACATATTCTATCCCACATCTAAAGAAAGTTTTTAAATTTTCCTCAATTACAGTCCTTGCTTTCTCTTATCCAAGAAATGATATATAGTATTTTATGAGAACATCTATTCCATTCAAGAAAGAGAAGATAAGTATTTTCGAAGAATGGTATTTAAATGAAGATTTTTGAACTTTTTAAGATGATAAGTAGTCTTTTGGAAGAATTGCTTAATATGGAGATTTATGCAGCCCTTGCTTTTTTGTCCAAGAATGACATATATTATATGAGAATATCTATTCATGGAAGAAATAGAAGATACGATTTTGGAAGAATGGCATTTAAAATGATGATTTCTGAACTTTTAAGTAATAAGTAGCTCCTTTGGAAGAATAATTGTTTAATATGAAGATTTATGCTCGTCTCAGTTTGAAAGGCATCATGAAATTTGATTAGCTAATAACGTTGGTAAGAAGATGAGAAATATTTAAACTCCATGAGTTTAGTATTTTATTGTTGTGTAATATGATCAAATAACAACACCGGGATGAGAATTACATCTCAAGGATTTTAGACTTTATCCACAAGGAGAATTCTTTTGGAAGGATTTGACTTTATCCACAAGAGATAAGTATTTTGGAAGAATGACTTAATAGAGGGAAATCTAGAATTCATCTCACACAGCTCTATTTATTTTCATTATCTAACTCTAACTCTAACGAGACAATTTGTTTCACTGAACATAAATCATCACAAAAATTGATGCTCTAATTTATTTTAATTACAATTTCTAATTCTCAGATTATTTCATATTTGAATTGTAAATTTCTAATTTTGAAATCTGCTTTTATGCTCAATTTCATGTATGAGTCATCCATCTCGATGGTTTAGAGTCCAAAATTTTGGAGTTGTATGTATTTGTTCCATGTTATCATCCCAAAATGGATGTAGAACCATGCATTTTTACATCACATTATCTCAGACTTTTATTATAATGTCAGACTTTTTATTATAACTGCTACTATTCTCACTTTTATTATAATGTCAGACTTTATTATAATGTATATGTACATATATATATATTTCATAATTTTGGAATTCAAAAACATAATTTGTCTTAACATGTTTGATTTTATTTCATTTTGGAATTCAATCTTTATTTTATATGTATGAGACTTTTTATGAATATTTATATGATAATATAGAGTTACAATGCTTGAAGATGTGTTGATAGACTTTACCCTAATCTTTATTTTATATGTATGGAACTTTTATATGCTCATTGAAATATTTTATGAAATGTATAACTTTTCAATGCAATGGCACATTATTTTTTCTAATTTTCTTCTCTTTAATCTTGATGTCACATGTAGATAGATAAATAAAATGTTGTATTCTCTACTAGATATATTAATTGATTTTGGCAAATGATGTGTCTTGTTCAAAAATCAATTTGGAGTTAGACTCACTATTATATGTCTATATTTGTCACAAATTTTTTGGGTCAAAGCTAGCATTTTCAGAATTACAATTAAAATTTTGGTGATAGACTCCCACTAATCTTTTTATTTCTATATGCATGGAAACCTTTTGAGCATGCTCCATTGGAATATTTATGAAATGTATAATCCTTTCAATGCAAATGACAACCATTTTTCTAATTTTCTCTCAATCTTGATGTCACATGTAGATACATAACAAATTGTTGCATTCCAACTAGATATATTAATTGATTTTGCAAATGATATGTCTTGTTCAAATATATTTGAGTTAGGTCACCATTATATGTGCATATTTATCACAAAAATTTTTGGTCAAAGTTAGCATTTTCAAAATTACAATTAGCATTTGAACCCTTTTGAAAATCATTTTCACATTTTTAGATTTTATATTTACTCTTTTGGATCTAATATTGTCACTTTATTCGTTTTGATTCTAGGTGATAAAACCAAGTTTAATAAAAAATTATTTCAGAGTTGATTTCATTTTTCCTTCATAAATATTTGTCAATGAGAATAAAAAGAGTGTATAAACTGCTTTTAAAAACTGGAATGGCCCAAAAAAAATAAAAAAACAACATCATTTAATTGCTACCTATAAATCCATAAGTATTTAATTGCTACTTGTAAATCCATACATTTAATTGCTATCTTGTAAAACACACCTTTATAATTTGTAAAAAGTTTCAATTAAAGCTATGACTTTCTAATAGTTATTATTGGAATTAGAAGATTTAATTTTTTGTAAAATTATAAACTTTTATTTCCTGTTATTATAAAAAAATTGGACAACTCAAGGAAACTACAATTTTACATTGTTTTTAATATATAAATTGTTTTAAGAAGGGATTTTGCTATCACCCAACATTCTGTTTTCTATTGACGAGTTTGCAACGTGAACAATTCGTTGTAATAGGCCATTTACCTTGACCATTGATTGATATATTGTGTGTTAAAACCTCTTTCTTTTAATATTGTAGTATGTTTTCAACGCTTCCAACGATAAGTTTTGTCATGGAAGTGGTGGAAATTTTAGGGATGGAATTTGATTGGGCTTATCAAATATGATTAACATTTTAATATAATCGTCAGATTGACATTGTTGTGAAATAAACAATTATAAATATTTTGAATGTTGACATGAAGCTTTACGACTTCATGTGAGGGTTTTTTTGTAATTAACATGACTTAATCACATCTTTACATATAATAGTATATATATTTTCTAAACATGTGCCTCTTTATGAACATGGGGAAAATCAAAGAGTATATTGGAAATTATAGTTTGAAGGGGACGCCCATAAGATATATATGGGAATGGGTTTAAACATTCTGAAGCAAGTAAACCCCATAGAATAAATTCTACAAAATATATTTTCATTTTTTAACATGTGATCCATTTCCAATCACAAGATGTCTAATGAGAATTTGATATCATTATGCTGCCCTTATACTATGTTTTAAAAAAGATTAGTCTCATCCAAAATGTTATATAAAGGGCACGTTTGAAGGATATATGATCTATCGGGTCTATAATTTTGTAAGTATTTTATTCTTATTCAAATATAGTGTATCATAAGTGGTTCCTTTGTTATTATATTAATTCTTGCTTAAATACCAAGAACATAATTTTTAACACTAACTAAGATGCAAATTCATTGTTGTCTACCTTACATATATTTTTTATAAATATCATAAATGAAAATATGTTTGAAGATAGTCAAACAAGACAAAATCTAGAATGTACTTTGAATGAAAATTACAATTATGGAATGTACATGTGCCAAGTTTGTTTAAAAGAAACGTAACAGTATTCCATATTCAATTATTCGCTCATGATCGACTCTTGGACATTTTCCATTTTTAACTTTTTTTTTTGATTGAACTTCTATTAGCTTTATGCCGCACATACCAAAATGACTATATTGACAACTTTGTGATATCTGACTGATAGTCTTGAAAGTGCATGAGTATCGGTTTGATGGGTTTCTGGAAAAGATATCCTTCAATACAATGGATCCTCTTTCATATATAAAACCGTTATCATCAAAATCTTCTAATAGCCTCATCTTTGTGACGTGCATCGCATCAAAAAAATATTTCACTTTCGCTATTATTCACAGTGCACCACGGGAAAAACATCTCCTCGCAAATACCTTGTATATATTGGAAAACAAATAGTTCGTGTTAGTTTATCACACAAGTATGTATCTATAGTTATTTGAAAAAATTTAAACATAATTTATCTTTACCTCTAACAAGATCGAAATTCTATCACCATCAACTGTCACTATAGTTTCATTTGATTCTTTCTCCTCTAAGATTGCAAGTGACATTTTCCCTTTATTATTAAGTTCAACATGTTTCCAAGCTTTAACATATCCTGCATTTTCGCTCTCCTCGCGTAAATATCTGTGGATTTTGAGTCGCCTATGCAAACTAAACAAAATAAGAGTCATTTTGTCTATCAAATGCAAACCATTTTGAAAACTTTTCGTTTTAACTCAATGTATTTTTTCTTGTCCCAGTATTGCATCAAGGCCATACATGATTGATCTATTTACATGTTCTATTCCAACATGCCAAAATTACCTTTACCAAGACAAGAACTTGTTAACTTGAAATCTCTAAAGAAAATGAATGAAGATTGAATATAAATTTGAATACATTCAAATTTATATATCCTCCTCCTCAGTATATTACGTAACATTTATATATAGAGACACTTGCGCACATCCCTTTGTTTGGATTATATTCATGGCTTAGCTTCATGTTGCATGTTCATTCAACAACTGTTCAGCGGATTGAAATCGATCCGCATGAGGGTTCAACTGATACCAAGTGCTCATTTTATACATGCCCCGCACCGTCGTGCTCTCCTTTCCATGACCAATCTAAAAAATTCTGCAATAATTTTTAATTTTTATGAAGACGACATAACCAATAGAATGATCGTGCAGGATTTGAACTGACCTGCACACTCCATCGACCATATCCAATGTTGATCTAATATGATTTTGTGTCTTCAATGAATCATAAATTTATCAAAACAATGTTGTACATAATGTGTGTCATAGGTTCGATCATCACTTATATAAGTGATATCTTTAATAACATGTCGATTGGTCGTTGGTGTTTTCTATGGGTTTGAAGACTCTGCTGAGAGAATGTATATAGAACGTGAACAACATAGTGAATTTGATCGTGAATGATACATTCACTGCGGTTTCTTTTTGTGCAAATGAATTTGTAGATTTTCAAGAAAATCAACTACAGACATAATTGTCCCTAGTGGAAACACTTCACTTCACGGGATTGTTTGAATGTAGATCTTGCCATCGAGCTCAATGCGAATGCTTCGTGTAATGACAGATTTTTCCTCAAACTTCTTCAAAACTTCTATCAAACAGATTTTATCTACCTTCAAATCCAAGCCTTTGAAATAACATTTGAAGAATATGAGTCGTATTGCTCAACATTTATTCATATCTTTTCCAATTGACTCTTTATATTAGAAAATGATTGATCGTTGTGGAAATCTAATTTTGTTTCATATCAATATGATACTTGGATTGAAATAAAGCTAGATTTCCACATTTATCACATTTCTTTCCACCAACATTATTTTTTGTAAACAAATCATCATCTTTCACATAGAATTTCAAATATAAAACACTTAACCGGTGGAAGGAGGAGGAATCTGGCCATAAAGTTTTACCAAAATCCAAAAAAGTGTCATAATACAACCCAAACCCACATGATAACGACAACAACACGTGTCACGGACAGTGATGGATCTAACAAACCATGGTTTTTGTTGCACAAATGCATTGATAGAAATTTTAACTTCTTTGTACGCCTTTCTTGAATTTGTTAAACAATCCCCATTTTGTGTCATTGGAAATATATGTTTTGGATGTCTTCATATTGATTTCGTGCTATTCTTCGACGCAACACATCCCTTGTATGTAGTGAAACAAGAGATTCTTCCAAACAACACCACGGGTCGATTCTTTAACATTTTCTGCAGTCTATCTTTGTAGGGTTGTTCAGAAATCACTGTCCAACAAGCCAATCCATCATTTACATCTATTTGAAACGGAATTTTCTATGTTTGTGTAATGCTTTTCTTGACATTCCAAAATTTTTTGCCATGTGTAGTGTCAACGATCTTTTATATTGTCTCCAAACAATTGCTGCTCTGTAACGCTTCACGCAAATGGCATCTTCCTTTCTAGATTTTCCAAAAGCTTTAATACACTAGTTATATTGTTAAAGACATTACATGTCACCTTTGTATCCTTTGTCTAATTTCTTGAATACCCAATGATGTAGCTTCTTTAACTTTCTGACTTCAATAGAGAAAGTAAAAGTTGAGCCTATGCCGTTATTGATTCATCTTGAAATAAGTATTATATATATTCTTAGTCTTATATATCATATAATGCTTAGCTTTTTTCTTCCAAATCATATCAGTATCAACATTTTCTAATATTTCATCATCACCGTTAATAGATTCCATATTTCAATTTAAAATTGATATTAAAAACATAACCAACACAACTACTCAAATTATATATACCTGAGTGTTTATTTATATTAATCTAAATCTATGTACACATACCTATAGGTGATTCGCCTTTTGCTTCAATTTCGGTTTCAACGCCTTCTTCACATTATGAGACAAATCTATTTGTTTTTGAAAACACTAAAATTGTAATTACAACTCATTTATATATTTACACATTTTAATTTGAATTCTATATTCTGAATTTTGTACTTCCTTTGAATTACAAAGCAATGTGTGTCGTGGTGCTTGATCATCATATCCGTGACACAAATTGGTTGAAATTTTCTTATCTAAAATCTCTCTATTGACATTATCATCGCTTATTTCTTCAATATTCACACGTTCTTGTTTCTTTCTTCTCTCCCGATAAAGCCTTTCCTTTATTCGATTTGGCTTAGCATCATCTCGAAAGTGATCATTTTCTTCATGCTAAACTTTTTTCCATGACTTTTATAGTTATCTAGAAAAGATATGTTCAACAAAGACTTCACCTTGAATAAATGCTCACATTTATCTTTCAACCCATAAATTGTTATTCCAATAAAACTTGAACAAACATCATTTTACCTTATTCAACAAAACCAAAGATGATTCAAACTTTGTTTAAGTGTTTTAAAACCAATTAAGGCATCGATCATCCGATTAAGCTTATGGAACAGAGGAAGAAAAAAGAAAGAATATAGCAGCAACTGCAGTAATAGAAATGCTTTGGAAACTTGGTCCTCGAAAGCCCATATCTTTGTTCATTTCATGATTGTGTTAAATTTGTCTGCCGGGTAATCCTATTTATACACTTTACAAAAAATGGTATACTACATGTCGTTTCATATTTTTCGATGGTTGGAATTTGTCCGACAATCTTTCGGCCGAAATCTATGGAAACCGTTTAGTTTGACAGATTCCATTAGATTTTATCCTTTCGTTTAAAAATTAATTGTTCAGCTCAAAACATGAAATTGGCACTGAAGATTGAAACCAGAGAAATGCCCCAAGAAAAACTAACCTTCAGAGGTTGCGGACCCCTAAAAACATTGAGAATTTGGTTTCAAAAAAATGACACCAACATTTCCAAATTGAATCTACTTCACCTCGTGATAATTTATTTTCATTTTCTTTATTTTTATCTAATTTTATTTAATTTTAAAAACTCACTACATAATATTTTCTGCAGACATTATGATTCGATGAAAAGAAATATCGGGTATCTCAAAAAATACAGAAAAAAATTTGAAAAAATATATTCATAATCCTTTAAACTGTTCTTTTAAAAAGGTATATTTAAATTTTAGTTTCAAGTAAAAAATTAAGATAGATAAAAGGTGTAGAAAAACATGCTTTTAAACTCTAACGCTTTCAAATTGGTCAACTTAAAAAAATTCTAGAATTATAATATTCATCTGTTAAATTCAAAATAATAGTCATAATAAAATAGGAGTTCTGTAGATTGTTGTGGTATATTTGTTTCTTCAAAACATAAGTTTAATAATATATACATTGTTGTAGAAATATAACCCATTATCATTCATTTCATGTTTAAGAAACATACTGCTAAACAACTGTCAAATTGATATATCAAATGTGATAAAAAATGAAAATAGTCATTGTAAAACTAACACACCTTCTCACAAGTTTTGTTTTTACTTATAAAGTGAAATTCAAATAAAATAAAACTTTTTATGTCGGAAGTTGAATAACTTGTGAAAATACGTATTTTTTTCTCATAAAACAAGCAAAAGTGTAAATCATCTTCATGATTCTCACCGGAGCACTAAGAGAATGTGAAGAATTGAATCCAAGGACGGAGAATATCTGAGTCGTTGGATCCAAGAGAGACGACCAATGATTGTCCAGGGCTTAAATATCACATTTCGGGGATCAAGGACTGGTTGGGTGATAAGTCTTAAGTGCATCA
>SNQJ01S0191787.1:0-17943 GCA_010110895.2 Picea sitchensis
TATTTATTTATTTAATAATCTAAAAGTAGTGAGGATACTTTTTCATATTATATCTTATTTTTATAATTTAAATTAAGGTATTTATTTATTTAATAATCTAAAAGTAGTGAGGATACTTTTTCATATTATATCTTATTTTTATATATTGTATTTTATTTAATAAATTAAGTTGCTGGTATTATTTTATTAATACAGATTAATTTAAGCTAATTTTATTAATAAAACTTAATAAAGGTATCAAAAATACATTATTTATCCTATCAAGATAATCCTTTAATCAGGCACTTTATTTAAATAAATAAAATTACATCAATTACGCATATAAGGAATGACTTAAAAAATTGGTGGACAAATTTTCTCAGCATTTCATCAAAAATTTTTTAACAAAAATTTATAGAATTAATATCATATAATATTTATATATATATCAGAAATTCTTAAAATTAATAAAATTTATTAATATATACTAATATTTAAATATATACATTTATATAAAATAATAAATACATATATATATATAAATATTTTATAATATATAATTATATTTATATGTTAATATAAATATTAATATATAATAAATAGATCAAAAATAACAAATGTTTAAATAAAAGAAAAAAAGAAAAGGATATATAATATAAAATGAATATATATATATAAATTGTTGATTTATAAATTTGTATATATAAATATTTTATCAATATTAATAACTTATAAATATGTATATATAATAGATTTATTTATATATAAATATATATATATATGTATATGTAATATTAAATATTTATTAAGTAAAATTAATAAAATTTATTAATATATACTAATATTTAAATATATACATTTATATAAAAATAATAAATACATTTATAAAAAAAAAAAAAAAAAAAAAAAAAAAAAAAAAAAAAAAAAAAAAAAAAAAAAAAAAAAAAAAAAAAAAAAAAAAAAAAAAAAAAATAAATAAAAGAAAAAGAAAAGGACATATAATATAAAATGAATATATATATATAAACTGTTGATTTATAAACTTGTATATATATAAATATTTTATCAATATTAATAACTTATAAATATATATAATAGATTTTATTTTATATATAAACATATATATATATATGTATGTTTTTTTTTTTTTTTTTTTTTTTTTTTAAAATTTAAAAAAATATCTTATAAAACACTTTTTTTCTTAAATTAGTTTTTCTTTTTTTAAAGCTAAAAAAAAAAAAAAAAAGAAAACCTAATTTAAGGCCCATACTATTTAATTTTAATTTTAAATTTAAATATTTTATTATTAATAAATATATTTCAATATATTTAAAATAAATTATACAAGGTTGTACTAGAAAAATTTATTACTAAAAATTACAAAATTACATATAGATATTTTTTATAGTATTTTTTTTTTAGTCAAAAATAATTATTTAACTATGTTATTTATATCAATAACTTAATTATTGATATTAATTTAAAATTATGTGTATAAATATTAAAAAATATTTAACTAATAAAATTTTATTATAAAAAAATAAAATTATTACTAATATTAATTTTTTCTATATAAGTATAAGATATAAATGTGGGGATATTTATATTTTATAGAATAATTCTATTAATTAATAAAATTAATTAATAAAAGTTATTTTTAAAATTTAATTTAATGTTATTTTATTTACTTAATCAGTAATGAAAACTTATATGAGTTTATTCTTTACTTTATTAATATAAATATATTAATATTAATTCAAATTTTATTAGCAGCTGGTGAGAAACATTTTTTTGGTTTTTTTTAGAACTAAAATTTAACACAAATAATTGTGTTATGATTTATACTAAATTTTTTAAATTTTAGAATTAATTTGATATTGAGTATATGTTATATATACATTTTATTATTTAATTGTTTTAATATAAAGTCATATATATATATATGTAGTTATTTAATAATTATATAATAATATTATATTAATAAAATAAATATTATATTAATAATTTTATTTTTAATTAAATTTAACTATATTAATAATATTGTTTATTAAATTAATTTAATTAATTAAAAGTTTTATTTTAGCTTAAAATTTATTTAATTTATATTTTATATGTAAATTTTTGTATGAATAATAATTATTCTAAAAGAATAATTAAATTAATTTATTCGCAGTATTTAGTATTATAAATAAAAGAAATTTTGATTTAGTAATAAATTTTATTATAGGATAAATTTGTGCCAGCATCTGCGGTTATACAAATTATAAAAATAAATTATATTAGTTTGTAGTTAATTTGTTATTAATTAAAATAAAAATTAAATTTTTAGGTTAAATTTTAAATTTATTATTATTTTAATTTTAATTTAGTAAAGCTATAAAATTTTTAATATAAACTAGGATTAGATACCCTATTATATAAAATATAAAATTATAAACTTAGGTATTAATAGTTATGTTCTTTAAACTTAAAAAATTTGGCGGTGTTTTAATCTATTTAGAGGAACCTGTTCCGTAATTGATAATCCACGTTAAATTTTACTAAATTTTACTAAATTTGTATACCGTCGTTATCAGATTATCTTATAAGAGAATAATATTCATAAATTTCAATTAAATTTTATTTCAGATCAAGGTGCAGTTTATAATTTAGAGGAAATGGGTTACAATAAAAATATTTTTGGATAAATTTTTGAAATAAAATTTTAAAATTGGATTTAATAGTAATTTTAATTAAATTATTAAAATGATTTTAGTTCTAAAACATGTACATATCGCCCGTCGCTCTTTCTTTTAAAGAAAGATAAGTCGTAACAAAGTAGATGTACTGGAAAGTGTATCTAGAATGATCAAATTAGAGCTTGAATAGTTAAGCATTTCATTTACATTGAAAAGTTATCGTGCAATTCGTTTAATTTGATTAATATAAAATTATTAATTTTTATAATTAATAGAATTTTTAATAAAAATAATTTTAAATTTTTAAGTTTTTGTATAATTTATAAATTAAATAATTTTAATAATAATATATTTGTATAGTAATAGATATTTGAAATATATTTTTATTATTTAAAAAGTAAATTTAATTTATTGTACCTTTTGTATCAGGGTTTATTAAATAAAATTTTAAAATTAAAATTTCTCGAATTTAAAAGAGTTAAAATTATATAAAATATATTGTGGTATAATTATTTTAAATATAATTTTAGTAATGAAATGTTATTCGTTTTTAAATATATCTAGTTTTTTAAGAAATGAATTTAATTCATATATTTAATTAAATTAATTTAATTAGTAAATTTTAATTTATTTAAATATAAAAATTTTTAGGGATGAGCTTAAAAGTTTTAATTTATAAATGTAATTATTTTATAAAAATTAATAGAATTAGAAATTTTTATTTATAAATAAAATGTTATAATTAATTTTTGTTTAATATTAATTTTTTATTATTTTAAATTTATTATTAAAATAATATTTTTAATTATTAAAATATGTAATAATGATAAAATTAGTATTAATTTATTTATAAATAAAAAATTTATTTAGATAAAAATAAGGAATTCAGCAAATATAATACTCACCTGTTTATCAAAAACATGTCTTTTAGATTATAATTTAAAGTCTAACCTGCCCACTGATTTAATTATTTAAAGGCCGCAGTATTTTGACTGTGCAAAGGTAGCATAATCATTTGTCTTTTAATTGAAGGCTGGAATGAATGGTTGAATGAAGTATTAACTGTCTCATTTTTATAAATTAAGAATTTAGCTTTTTAATCAAAAGGTTTAAATAAAATTAAAAGACGAGAAGACCCTATAGATTTTTATATTATATTATTATAATTTTATTAAGTAATAAATTTTACAATTATATAATTTAATATTTGATTGGGGTGATTAAAAAATTTAATAAACTTTTTTTTTATTTAAACATTAATATATGAATTACTGATCCAATAATATTGATTAAAAGATTAAATTACCTTAGGGATAACAGCGTAATTTTTTTAGAGAGTTCTTATCGATAAAAAAGATTGCGACCTCGATGTTGAATTAAAGGTTATTTTTAAATGCAGAAGTTTAAAGTTTAGGTCTGTTCGACCTTTGAATCTTTACATGATTTGAGTTCAGACCGGTGTAAGCCAGGTCGGTTTCTATCTTTAATTAAATAAAATATTTTAGTACGAAAGGACCAAATATTTAAAATAATTTTTTTTGTTATGAATATTATTAATTATTACTTTGGCAGATTAGTGTATTGAATTTAGAATTCAAATATGTTATTATTAACAAGTAATACTTGTATATATTAGATGTTTTTATAAATATTTTTAGTAGATTATTATTAATTATTTGTGTATTAGTCGGTGTAGCTTTTTTAACTTTATTAGAACGTAAAGTTTTAGGTTATATTCAAATTCGTAAGGGTCCTAATAAGGTTGGATTTTGTGGAATTCCACAACCTTTTTGTGATGCTATTAAATTATTTACTAAGGAACAAACTTATCCAATTGTTTCTAATTATTTAATATATTATGTTTCTCCTATTATTAGATTGTTTTTATCTTTAGTTATTTGAATAATTTTTCCTTATTTAAGAAATTTATTTAATTTTAATTTAGGTTTATTATTTTTTTTATGTTGTACTAGAATAGGTGTTTATACTGTAATAATTGCAGGATGATCTTCTAATTCTAATTATGCTTTATTAGGAGGATTACGAGCTGTTGCTCAAACTATTTCTTATGAAGTAAGAATAGCTTTATTATTATTATGTTTTGTTATTTTAATTGGTAGATTTAATTTAATTGATTTTGAAATTTATCAAAAAAATATTTGATTTATATTTTTAACATTTCCTTTAATATTAATATGATTATCTTCTTCATTAGCTGAAACAAATCGAACTCCATTCGATTTTGCTGAAGGAGAATCAGAGTTAGTTTCTGGGTTTAATGTAGAATATAGAAGAGGTGGATTTGCATTAATTTTTTTAGCTGAATATGCTAGTATTTTATTTATAAGAATATTATTCTCTGTTATTTTTTTAGGTTCAGGAATTTTTTCTTTATTTTTTTATATAAAATTAACTTTTATTTCTTTTGTATTTATTTGAGTTCGTGGTACATTACCTCGTTATCGTTATGATAAATTAATATATTTAGCTTGAAAAAGATATTTACCTGTTACTTTAAATTATTTATTATTTTTTGTTTGTATTAAACTTTATTTAATAACTAATTTATTTTAGTTAAATAAATTTAGTATACAAAAAAATTAATAATAAGTATAATTTATTATCTTATGTTTTCAAAACATATGCTTATTCAAGCTCATTAATTTAATAAATTAATTTATCTCATATTTTATGAATAATAGGATTAATTAAAAAATATATAAAGTATAATACTGTTAATACTTGTCCTAATATAATATATGGGTCTTCAACTGGTCGAGCTCCAATTCATGTTAATAATAAAATAATAGCAACTATAAATCAAAATAAAATTTGATTAATAGGATAAAATTGTAATCCTTGAAAATTACTTATAAAGTAAAAAGGTATAATTATTAAAATAGCAATAGATATAACTAAAGCAATAACTCCTCCTAATTTATTAGGGATTGATCGTAGAATTGCATATGCGAATAAAAAGTATCATTCAGGTTGAATATGAACAGGAGTTACTAAAGGATTAGCAGGAATAAAATTATCAGGGTCTCCTAATATATAAGGATTTCATAATGAAATATAAATTAATGCTATAATTATGATTAAGAATCCTACTATATCCTTAAAAGAAAAATATGGATGAAATGGAATTTTATCAATGTTATTTTTAATTCCTAATGGGTTATTAGATCCAGTTTGGTGTAAAAATAATAAATGAATTATTGTTGCAGCAGCAACAATAAATGGTAATAAAAAATGAAATGTGAAAAATCGTGTTAAAGTAGCGTTATCAACAGCAAATCCTCCTCATAGTCATTGAACTAGTATAGTTCCTAAATAAGGAATAGCAGATAATAAATTAGTAATAACTGTTGCTCCTCAAAATGATATTTGTCCTCAAGGTAAAACATATCCTATAAAAGCAGTTCCTATAACTAAAAATAGAATAATTACTCCTACTATTCATGTATGTATATATAAATATGAACCATAATATAATCCTCGTCCAATATGTATATAGATACAAATAAAAAAAAATGAAGCTCCATTAGCATGTAAAGTACGTAATAATCATCCATAATTTACATCACGAATAATATGAGTTACTCTATTAAAAGCTAATTCAATATTAGCTGTGTAGTGTATAGCTAAAAATAGACCAGTTAAAATTTGAATTACTAAACATAATCCTAATAATGAACCGAAATTTCATCAAGTTGAAATATTTGAAGGGGTAGGTAAATCTACTAAAGCATTGTTAGCAATTTTAAACAAAGGGTGGCTAGATCGTATAGGTTTATTCATTAATTTTTTTGACGAAGAGGTCCATATGAAATATCAGTAATTTTAACAACAATAATTAAAGTTAATAGAAGGTAATTAATCACTATTATTGTAATATTTATAGTAGGATTGTTATATAATTTAATTAAATTATATGCATTTTCATTATTAATTAATGTTTGAATTGAATTTATTTCAAAATTTTTGATCAAAAATAAAAAGTTATCATAAAAGTAGCTTATTAATAGCATTAATAAAAAAATAGATAATGTAATAAAAAAATTATTAATATTTAAATTAAATAATTCATTTGAAGCTAAACTTGTTATATAAATAAATAAAATTAATATTCCTCCAATTATTACTAAAAATAAAATATATGAAAATCAATAAGTATAATATATTATTCCACATAATAAAGATACTAAAATGGTTTGAATTAATAATATTAATCCTATAGATAAAGGATGGGTTATTAAGATAAAGTTTATTGCAATTATAATACTTGTAATAAAAATAATTTGATTAATATCAGAAAATAGTTTAATTAAAATAATAATTTTGGAGATTATTGATAAAGATATATCTTTTTTTCTGAAGTTTTAAAAGAAAAATTCTTATTTTTGATTTACAAGACCAAGGTTTTTATTAAACTATTAAAACTAATGTTAATTTTTTTAAATATTATTTTATCTATTATTATTTTTACTTCTGGTATTTTAGTATTTTCTATAAAGCGAAAACATTTATTATGTACTCTTTTAAGATTAGAATTTATTGTTTTAAGATTATTTTATTTAATTTTTAATTATTTATTAAATTATGACTATGAAATATTTTTTTTAATAATTTTTTTAGTTTTTAGAGTATGTGAAGGTGTATTAGGGTTATCTATTTTAGTAAGAATAGTTCGTACTCATGGAAATGATTATTTTCAATCTTTTAATATTTTACGATGTTAATAATTATCTTTGGTTTATTATTTATAATTCCTTTATGTTTTTTAAATAATATTTATTGATTGGTTCAATTATTATTATTTTTAATAAGATTTATTTTTATATTTTTTGTAGTTAATACAAGTATATTTCAAGAAATAAGTTATTTTTTAGGTATAGATTTAATTTCTTTTGGATTAATTTTATTAAGTTTTTGAATTTGTGTATTAATATTAACTGCAAGTGAATCTATTAATCGAGTAGATTATAGAAAAAATTATTTTTTATTAAATATTTTAGTTTTATTAATTTTATTAATTTTAACTTTTAGTTCTATAAATTTATTTTATTTTTATTTATTTTTTGAAAGAAGTTTAATTCCTACTTTATTTTTAATTATTGGTTGAGGATATCAACCTGAACGATTACAAGCAGGAGTTTATTTATTATTTTATACTTTATTAGCTTCTTTACCAATATTAGTAGGAATTATATATTTATATAATACTAATAATAGTTTATTATTTTTTATACTAAATACAAATTATACAAATTATTTATTTTATTTTTGTATAATAATAGCTTTTTTAGTAAAGATACCTATATTTTTAGTTCATTTATGATTACCAAAGGCTCATGTAGAAGCTCCTATTTCTGGTTCTATAATTTTAGCTGGTATTATATTAAAATTAGGAGGATATGGTATATTACGAGTTTTTAGATTATTATTAAGTATGGGCCTTAAATTAAATTTTATTTTTATAACAATTTCATTAATAGGAGGGTTTTTAGTAAGTTTAATTTGTTTACGTCAAATTGATTTAAAGTCTTTAATTGCTTATTCATCTGTAGCACATATAAGAATAGTAATTTCTGGTATTATAACATTAATATATTGGGGGTATTATGGTTCATATACATTAATAATTGCTCATGGGTTATGTTCATCTGGTTTATTTTGTTTAGCTAATATAAGATATGAACGAACAGGTAGACGAAGTTTATTAATTAATAAGGGTATAATAAATTTTATACCTAGAATAACTTTATGATGATTTTTATTAAGTTCTTCTAATATAGCAGCTCCTCCTTCATTAAATTTATTAGGAGAAATCTTTTTATTAAATAGATTAGTCAATTGATCATGAGTTTCTATAATTATATTATCATTATTATCTTTTTTTAGAGCTGCTTATTCTTTATATTTATATTCATATAGTCAACATGGAGAAATATATTCAGGGTTGTATAGAAGAATAAATGGTAATATTCGTGAATTTTTATTATTAATATTACATTGAGTACCTTTAAATTTATTAATTGTTAAAAGAGATTTATGTCTTTTATGATTATATTTAAATAGTTTAATAAAAAATATTGATTTGTGGTGTCAATGATATGAGTAATCATTTTAAATAATTTTATCTATTTGTTTCAAATTTTTTATTTTTTTAATATTAATTTCTTTAAATTTCTTTTTTTTAAGTTTATATTTTATTATTAATGACTTAGTAATTTTTATTGAATGAGAAATTATTAGTGTTAATAGATCATCAATTGTTATAACATTATTATTTGATTGAATAAGTTTATTATTTATAAGATTTGTATTATTTATTTCTTCAAGAGTTATTTATTATAGAGATGAATATATACATGGAGATATTAATTTAAATCGATTTATTATATTAATTTTAATATTTGTTATATCAATAATATTTTTAATTATTTCTCCTAATTTAATTAGAATTTTATTAGGTTGAGATGGGTTAGGATTAGTTTCTTACTGTTTAGTTATTTATTATCAAAATGTTAAATCTTATAATGCTGGTATATTAACAGCTTTATCTAATCGAGTAGGAGATGTTGCTTTATTAATAGCAATTGCTTGAATATTAAATTATGGGAGATGAAATTATATTTTTTATTTAGATAGTATAAATAATAATTTTGAAATACAAGTTATTTCAGTATTAGTAGTTTTAGCTGCTATAACAAAAAGAGCTCAAATTCCTTTTTCAGCTTGATTACCAGCAGCTATAGCAGCTCCAACTCCAGTTTCTGCTTTAGTTCATTCTTCTACTTTAGTAACAGCAGGAGTTTATTTATTAATTCGTTTTAATAATTTATTTGTTAATACATGAATTAGTCAAAGTTTGTTATTAATTTCTGTTTTAACTATATTTATATCAGGGTTAGGTGCTAATTATGAATTTGATTTAAAAAAAATTATTGCTTTATCTACTTTAAGTCAATTAGGGTTAATGATAAGAATTTTATGTTTAGGTTATCCTAGAATAGCTTTTTTTCATTTATTAACTCATGCTTTATTTAAGGCATTATTATTTATATGTGCTGGTTCAATTATTCATAATATGAAAAATGTTCAAGATATTCGTAAAATAGGAAGTTTAGTATTAATATTACCAATAACTATTTCTTGTATAAATATCTCTAATTTAGCTTTATGTGGTATACCTTTTTTAGCTGGATTTTATTCTAAGGATTTAATTTTAGAGTTAGTAATAACTTCTAATATTAATATTTTAATTTTTTTTTTATACTTTTTATCTACAGGTTTAACAGTAATATATTCATTTCGTTTAACATATTTCTGTATTTTAGGAACATTTAATTTTATATCTTTAAATAGAGTTAATGATTCATATTATATTATATTAAAGGGAATATTAGGTTTATTATTTTTAACAATTATAGGAGGAAGTATATTAAATTGATTAATTATTCCTACTCCGGTAATAATCTGTTTACCTTTAAAATTAAAGCTTTTAACTTTAATAGTTATTTTAATTGGGGCTTATTTAGGATACGAATTGTATCAATATAAAATTAGTTGAAATTTACAAGTTATAAAAAATTATTTATTAACAAATTTTGTTGGAAATATATGATTTATACCAAATATTTTTACAATTGGTGTAAATAAGATATTTTTAGTTTTAGGATATAAGGTTATCAAAAATATTGATCAAGGATGAAATGAATATTTAGGAGGACAATCTATTTATTATTATCTAAAGAATAATTCATTAAAAAATGAATTATTTATAAGTAATGAATTTAAAATTCATTATTTATTTTTTGTAATTATAATTATTATATTATTAATAATATGATTATTTATTTATTTAAATAGCTTAAATTTTAAAGCGTGACACTGAAGATGTTAATATGATAATTTTATCTTTAAATATTTATAAAAAATATTTTTTTATTTTTACAATGAAAATGTAAGGTTTTTTATTAAACTATATAAATATAAGAAATATTAATGGAATTTCACCACTAAAGAAAAAAGTTAGCAGCTTTTTCTTGAATTTCATATTTCTTTAATTGGTATAATTTATACAATAATATCATTAACAGTGATATACCTCTATTTTGGTTTCAATTAAAAGTAAGGGTTTAATAACCTAAAATTAGGTCGAAACTAATTGCAATATATCGCTTCATACTTAAGATAAATTGAATAATCAATATCTTTTGAATGCAAATCAAATGTTAATTTAACTATTATCCTAATTAGTTCATTCTAAAGCTCCTTGATTTCATTCATGATATAATCCTATTAATAAAATTAATAAAAAATAAATAGAAATAGTTGTTCATAGAATCAAATTAGATATATTTATAATTATAATAATTGGTAAAATTAATGCAATTTCTACATCAAAAACCAAAAAAATAATTGCAATTAAAAAAAAATGTAAGGAAAAAGGTAAACGGGCTGAACATTTAGGATCAAACCCACATTCAAAAGGAGAATTTTTTTCTCGATCATAAAATGTTTTTTTTGATAAAATTGATGCTAAAGTTATTGTAATTAAAGCAATTAATATAATGATTGAAGTTATTAATAATATTATTAAAATTATTTATACTAAAAATATTTAGTCCTTTTGATTGGAAGTCAAATATACTTATATACTATATAAATTAACTACCTCATCAGTAAATAGAAATATATAAAAATAATCAAACTACATCAACAAAATGTCAGTATCAAGCTGCTGCTTCAAATCCAAAATGATGATTAGTTGAGAAATGAAAATTAATATGTCGAATTAAACATACTAATAAAAAAGTTGTTCCAATTAATACATGTAATCCATGGAATCCAGTTGCTATAAAAAATGTTGATCCATAGACTGAATCTGCAATTGTAAAAGGAGATTCAATATATTCAAATCCTTGTAAAATTGAGAAATAAACTCCTAAAATTACTGTAAAGAATAATCCTTGAGTAGTTTGAGTATAATTGTTACTTATTAATGCATGATGAGCTCATGTAATAGTAATACCAGATGATAATAAAATAATTGTGTTTAATAAAGGAATTTCTAAAGGGTTAAATGAGGTAATTCCCGCAGGAGGTCATATTATACCGATTTCTACAGAAGGTGATAAACTACTATGAAAGAAAGCTCAAAAAAAACTTACAAAAAAGAATACTTCAGAAATAATAAATAAGATTATTCCTCATCGTAGTCCGTTAGTTACAGAAATTGTATGTAATCCTTGGTATGTTCCTTCTCGAGTGACATCACGTCATCATTGGTATATTGTTAATAAAGTAATAATATTACCTAAAATTAATAAAGAATTATCATATATATGGAATCATTTAACTATTCCTGTAGTAGTAATTAATGCTCCTAAAGCTCCTGTTAATGGTCAAGGGCTATAATCAACTAAGTGGTAAGGGTGATTTGAATGTGTTGACATTAATTTACTTCTCTAGAATATAAAGTTCTAAGAACTGCAAAAACGTAAGATTGAATAATAGCAACAGCAGATTCTAAAGTTAATAATGCAATTTGTGTAATTAATAATACATTAATTAAAATTATATTTATTGATGGACCTGTTGAACCTAATAAGGTTAAAAGTAAGTGCCCAGCAATTATATTAGCAGCTAATCGTACTGCTAATGTTCCTGGTCGAATGATATTACTAATAGTTTCAATACAAACTATAAAAGGTATTAAAACACTAGGTGTTCCTTGAGGTACTAAATGAGTAAATATATGATTAGTATTGTTAATTCATCCATATAATATAAAACTTATTCATAAAGGTAAAGCTAATGCTAAAGTTATAGCTATATGACTAGTTCTAGTAAAAATATATGGGAATAGTCCTATGAAATTATTAAAAACAATTATTGAAAATATTCTAATAAAAATAAATGTTCTTCCTACATGACCAGATGTTCCTAGTAAAGTTTTGAATTCCTTATGTAATGTAATTAAAATAGTATTTCATAATATTGAGAAACGATTAGGTATTAATCAGTATATATAAGGAATAATTATTAATCCTAATAATGAACTTAATCAATTTAATGATAAATTAAAATTAGTTGAAGGGTCAAATATTGAAAATAAATTTGTTATCATTTTCAGTTTAAAGAAATTTTAGAAAAACTTTTTTTTCTAGCTGATGGATTTTTGTAAATAATAATAAAATAATTATAAATACAAAATAATAATAATAGAGCAACAAAATAAATAAATAATAAAATTCATCTAAGAGGACTTATTTGTGGAATCAAAAAGTATCAAATTTTTGATAATTTAAACATGACATATTTATGTTATATATTAACTAACTTTTTCATTAGAAGTAATTGCTACTTTACTATAAAATGGTTTAAGAGACCAGTACTTGCTTTCAGTCATCTAATGAATTAATTATTAGATTTAATTCAAGTAATAAAATTATTTATAGGAATTGATTCAATAACAATAGGTATAAAACTATGATTTGCCCCACAAATTTCTGAACATTGACCAAAAAATAATCCTGGTCGATTAATAAAGAAACTAGTTTGGTTTAATCGACCGGGAGTTGCATCAATCTTAACACCTAAGGCTGGAACAGTTCAAGAATGTAGAACATCTGCTGCAGTTACTAAAATTCGAATTTGAGAATTTATAGGTAAAACAGTTCGATTATCTACATCTAATAGTCGGAATTCATTAATATTTAAGTCATTAGTAGGAATTATATAAGAGTCAAATTCTACATTTAAAAAATCAGAATATTCATACTTTCAATATCATTGGTGACCAATAGTTTTTAATGTAATTGCAGGATTGTCAATTTCATCTAATAAATATAATAAACGTAATGAGGGTAAAGCAATAAAAATTAATGTAATTGCAGGTAAAATAGTTCAAATTACTTCAATAGTTTGACCTTCAAGTAAGAATCGGTTAGTAAATTTATTAAAAAATAAAGTAATTATTAAATAACTAACTAAAATTGTAATTATAGTTAAAATTAATAAGGTGTGATCATGGAAGAAAATTAATTGTTCTATTAAAGGTGATGCTCTATTTTGAAGAGAAAATTTTGATCATGTTGCCATTTTCTAATAAAAGAAATTTCTTTATATATAATGCTTAAAATTATTGCACTAATCTGCCATATTAGAAATTAGTTAAAACTGGTAATTCTGCATAACTATGTTCAGCAGGAGGGTAAGTTTGTAATCATTCAATTGAAGTTGGTAATTGAATAGAGAATAAAACAGCTCGCTTGCTTACTATACTTTCTCATAAAATGAATAAGAAAAATAATACAGCAATAAATCTAACTAATGATCCAATTGATGAAATTACATTTCATGAAGTGTATGCATCAGGATAATCTGAATATCGTCGAGGTATCCCTGCTAATCCTAAGAAATGTTGAGGGAAAAATGTTAAATTTACTCCAATGAATATAATAAAAAATTGAATTTTTAATCAAAATGAATTTATTGTTAATCCAGTAAATAAAGGGTATCAATGAACAAATCCTGCTATAATAGCAAATACTGCTCCTATTGATAATACATAATGGAAATGGGCAACTACATAATAGGTATCATGTAAAATAATATCAATAGAAGAATTAGCTAAAACAACTCCAGTTAATCCTCCTACTGTGAATAAGAATACAAATCCTAAACTTCATAATAAAGCAGGACTATAAGTAAATTGGGACCCATGTAAAGTAGCTAATCATCTAAAAACCTTAATTCCTGTTGGGACAGCAATAATTATAGTAGCAGATGTAAAGTAAGCTCGTGTATCAACATCTATACCAACTGTAAATATATGATGAGCTCATACAACGAATCCTAATAATCCAATTGATAGTATAGCATAAATTATTCCTAATGATCCAAAAGTTTCCTTTTTACCACTTTCTTGAGCAATAATATGACTAATTATACCGAATCCAGGTAGAATTAAAATGTAAACTTCAGGATGTCCAAAAAATCAAAATAAATGTTGGTATAAAATAGGGTCTCCTCCTCCTGCTGGATCGAAGAAAGATGTATTTAAATTTCGATCTGTTAATAATATAGTAATAGCTCCTGCTAATACTGGAAGAGATAATAATAATAATAATGCTGTAATAACTACAGATCATACAAATAAAGGTATTCGATCTAAAGTTATATAATTTAATCGTATATTAATAACAGTAGTAATAAAATTTACTGCTCCTAAAATAGATGATACTCCTGCTAAATGTAATCTGAAAATAGCTAAATCAACTGATGCACCTGCATGAGCAATATTAGCAGATAAAGGAGGATAAACTGTTCATCCAGTTCCGGCTCCATTTTCTACTATACTTGAAGCTAAAAGTAATATTAAAGAAGGAGGTAGTATTCAAAAACTTATATTATTTATCCGAGGGAAAGCTATATCAGGTGCAGCTAATATTAAAGGCACTAATCAATTTCCAAATCCTCCAATTACGATTGGTATAACTATAAAGAAAATTATAATAAATGCATGTGCAGTTACAATTACATTGTAAATTTGGTCATCACCAATTAATGAACCTGGTTGACCTAATTCAGCTCGAATTAATAAACTTAATCTAGTTCCTACTAAACCTGATCAAATTCCGAAAATAAAATATAATGTTCCAATATCCTTATGGTTAGTTGAGAATAATCATTGTCGCGATGGTAAAATGGCTGATAATAGGCAATAAACTGTAAATTTATTTATGAGATTAGTCTCTTTTACTAAAATATAAGATTTAAAGAATTTTCTATATTTATAACTTTGAAGGTTATTAGTTTAATTAACTTAAAATCTTATATTCAATAATGATTTTAAATTGCAAATTTAAAGGTAAATATTTATATATTTTAAGATTTAGAAAATTATGTATAATAAACTAATTACAGGTAATCCTATTAAAGAAAAAAAATTTAAAAATAGAACTCAGTTTATATTTAATTCATTAAAATAAATTCATTTTAATGAAGTATAATTGATTATTAAAGCTGAGTAAATTATTCGGATATAATAAAATAAAGTAATTAATGTAAAAATTACTATAATTGAGATTAAAAATAAGTTTCTATCCGATAAAGATTGAATAATTAATCATTTAGGTATAAATCCAGTAAAAGGAGGTAATCCTCCTAATGATAATATATTAGAAAAAATAATTATTTTTAGAACTGGATTATAATTACTTAATGAATATAATTGTTTTGTAAAAAATAAATTATACTTATTGAATAAAATTACTATTGATAATAAAATTACTGTATATATAGTAAAATAAATTATTCAATAATAGATAGAAATAGCTAATCCTCTTAGTAGTCACCCTAAGTGATTAATAGAAGAATAAGCTATTATTTTTCGAAGACTTGTCTGATTGATACCTCCAATAGATCCAATAATAATTGATAAAATTCTAATAATTAAAGAATAATTAAAAATTAAACAATATGAAATTAAAACTATTGGAGCAATTTTTTGTCAAGTTATTAATACAAATCTTATAAATCAAGATAATCCTTCTATTATTTCTGGAAATCAAAAATGAAAAGGTGCAGCTCCTATTTTTAATATTAAAGCTGAATTTAGAATTCAGTTTAATAAAGAATTATCAAAATAAATATTTTCTAAGGATAATAATATAATACTAAATAATAAAATTGAAGAAGCTAATGCTTGAGTTAAAAAATATTTTAAAGCTGATTCAGTTGATAAAGAATTTTTTAAATTAATTAATAAAGGAATAAAAGATAAAAGGTTAATTTCTAGCCCTATTCAGGCTCCTAATCAAGAATTAGAAGAAATAGAAATAATTGTACCTATTATTAAAGTAGAAAAAAAAATTAAATTAGAAATATTTTTTAAAATTAAAAAGAAAAGGGGTAGGGGACCTTTATAAGCGGGGTATGAACCCAATAGCTTATTTAGCTTATCTTTTTAATTTTAATTACATTTTAGTATATGATGTACTTAAATTTTTGATATTTAATGAAATGGTTTAATTCCATTAGATGTAATTTATAATTAGTAGATATTAATATTTTATATATTGCATAATTTTATTTATCTTATAAATAAAATCACACTTTTTTATTTATTTATTGTTAAATAATCTTAGTCTAACCTAACCAAATCTAATTAAATTCTGGTAATTTTAGCCTAACCTAACCAAATCTAATTAAATTCTGGTAATTTTAGTCTAACCTAACCAAATCTAATTAAATTCTGGTAATCTAATCTAACCTAACCAAATCTAANCTAATTAAATTCTGGTAATTTTAGCCTAACCTAACCAAATCTAATTAAATTCTGGTAATTTTAGTCTAACCTAACCAAATCTAATTAAATTCTGGTAATCTAATCTAACCTAACCAAATCTAATTAAATTCTGGTAATTTTAGCCTAACTTAATCAAATCTAACTAAATTCTGGTAATCTAATCTAACCTAACCAAATCTAATTAAATTCTGGTAATCTAGTCTAACCTAACCAAATCTAATTAAATTCTGGTAATTTTAGTCTAATCTAACCTAACCAAATCTAATTAAATTCTGGTAATCTTAGTCTAACCTAACCAAATCTAATTAAATTCTGGTAATCTTAGTCTAACCTAACCAAATCTAATTAAATTCTGGTAATCTAATCTAACCTAACCAAATCTAATTAAATTCTGGTAATTTTAGCTTAACCTAACCAAATCTAATTAAATTCTGGTAATCTAATCTAATCTAACCTAACCAAATCTAACTAAATTCTGGTAATCTAATCTAACCTAACCAAATCTAATTAAATTCTGGTAATCTAATCTAACCTAACCAAATCTAATTAAATTCTGGTAATCTTAGTCTAACCTAACCAAATCTAATTAAATTCTGGTAATCTAATCTAACCTAACCAAATCTAATTAAATTCTGGTAATCTAATCTAACCTAACCAAATCTAATTAAATTCTGGTAATCTAATCTAACCTAACCAAATCTAATTAAATTCTGGTAATTTTAGCCTAACCTAACCAAATCTAATTAAATTCTGGTAATCTTAGTCTAACCTAACCAAATCTAATTAAATTCTGGTAATTTTAGTCTAATCTAACCAAATTTAATTAAATTCTGGTAATTTTAGTCTAACCTAACCAAATCTAATTAAATTCTGGTAATTTTAGCCTAACCTAACCAAATCTAATTAAATTCTGGTAATTTTAGTCTAACCTAACCAAATCTAATTAAATTCTGGTAATCTAAT
>SNQJ01S0191788.1:13423-25386 GCA_010110895.2 Picea sitchensis
ATGTGTCACAAATTATACATACTCCATCGCAACCTGGATCACGAAGATAATATCCAGGATCTTCAATCTCGTTTCCCAAAGTACGAATCTAACCATGTGATTACATATGTTGAAGTCGAACATGGTAGAAACCACTTGATTACCGGTCATTTATGTAACCGTTAACAAGTGCGAGGGAAATCACCATTGATGTCAATGACTCCCAAGGTACTATAGTACAATCCATCGACTGTGAATAAATGAGTTGATGTCGAACATCCGACAGAATCTTTTGATCAGGAGCCAATGATGTAAACCCACTGTCGAAAGCAAGGAAACTTTCCATTGAGGCATGCAAGCTCCAAGGTACTGAATAATTTCTAAGTCTTGATTCCAGATAATGAGCTGAAGTCGATGGAACAAAACTCATCACAGGAGGGCCTTGATGTATCCCCCATCAATGACACGAAATGAGTAACTGAGTTTGAAAGAAGTCAAGATCTCAGTCCCAGTATCGTAACGGATCGGTAACTGGTAATGTGTGAGAAAATCCATAGCTAGGGTGTTGAAATCAGAAAAGAAACCTCATGGCAATTCAATATACCACTTCACAGCCAAACCAGTAAGGGTTCGTTGAAAAAGACGTAGACGAATGGAGTCGTCCATTAGCGAGTTGGACGAACACCATAAATGAAAAGTCATGACATGATTATTTGGGTCCTCTCCCGCCTTGCCATTGAATTTTGGAATGTCTAATGGAAGCTTAGCTGGAATAGTAGGCCATTGGGGAGAGTGATGAATAGGATCATTTAGAATCCTAGACAAATCTGTAAAATCCAAGGTATCAAGAAAAGGCAACTGCCGATTCACTTGTGGGTACTGGTGACTTTGGGGTGGAAGCCTTGTTGGCAAACCAGTAGGACCGTATGCAGTCTGCCCATAGAGGGAAGACCCTGGCTGATTCGGTGGTGGATGGATAGGATAGTAACCCCAAGGATTGTGACCTTGAGTTTGAGTAGGGACCTGAGATTGAGTAGTCTGACCCGAACCCCAAATAGGATTAGTTATACCCGGATAAGGTTGGCCTACAGTAGGGAAATTTTTCTTCCCCCCAGCACTTTGAGGAAAGTTTCGTAGAAGTTGATTCCAATACTGGGCCAAGTCAGGAGGTATGTTTTGTCCAAAAGGTGAGGTTGGTCCCCCTATAGTAGGTATAGTTCCACCCGGAATTTGTGTGCCAACCGTAGGTTGTGTAGTAATTGTGTTGTGTCCAGGAAAAGGAAAAGGAAAAGGAACCATACCACCCTGTCCACCAATAGGAATCTGCGGGTTTGGTGCAATAGTCGGGATAGTGCCACTAGGATTTGGATTGCCAGAAGGAAACAGAGGGAGTGTCGGGATAAAACCGGGAATAGAATGCCCGGGAAAAGGAGGACCACCTGGAGAACCGGCTGGGGTTTGCGGAGGTGTTGTATTGGAACCATTCAACAAAGCATTCAATGCATGGCAACCGGGTGGTAACGTCGGGATGACATCAGGTATTCACTGGGTATTGATAGGAGCAAGAGTAGCTGCAGTAATTTCGTTTTGGACACCCGTAGTATTCGCGAGATGGGCCATCTCAGGAGGGAGAACAAAGTGATAAGTGGTAGTCTCAGGTGTAGTTTCTGCCTCAGAAGACACGGGAGGGTTGATTTCGTAGACAGGGGGTGACTCAGTACCGAAAAGGATTCATCGAAAATCACCTAACCAAAAAGGATCTTGGCCTACTACACCATGAGAAGGCCCAACAGTTGATTCAGAAGATGTAACAACGGCTTCGTCAAAAGGATTTAATCGCACAACAGGTCATTCACCACGGCGAATGCGATAGTCCTCTCTAATATTGGTAATTCGAAAATCTTCTAGAGAGTCAGTTCGTTCTACTTGTGGAGGCGGTGTGGTGACAACTGGAACGTCACTTGTTTCCTCGTGTGGTGGAGTAACCACTGGAACTTCATTCTGATGAGGGGAACCTTCAGGGGTACCCTCAGGTGTTGTTGTATGCAAGGGTTGTGAAGCATTTGGATGTTCCGGAGATAAACCTTGCATTCTACGTGAACGTCGTGGGGGAGAAATTGTAAACAAGTAACAAGATCCGCAAATAAAATCCTATGGTCAACTTCGAGAAACAAACAACACACGCTAGTAAACAAAAAAATCTAGGAAGCAATCACCAAGCAAACAATACCTTCTAATTACGAAGCTACTAGTTGGTGATGAAATCCAATGTCGCAACAACGAGACGAGAAGGGGCGGGGCTAAGGTGGAAAAGTTACATTGACGACCTGCTTAACGGACTTACACCCTGGTGTAAGCTCCCACACATAATCGTGGGTATGCCCTCCAAGGAGCCCGAGTGAGTTTGATCAATGTCGATTCCAGGTACCGTGAAGACTTTCCCCTTCACAGTCACCTCGGGTAAGAACCTAGAGAGACAGGCCACTAAGGTCACCACAAACAACAGTATAGCCTGGGGGAAAAGTCGTCAGTCCGATCAACATGCAAGGGCAGGGTATCTAGCCCGAAATCAGCTCAAAGGCTTCCACTCATAATTGTGGGTATACCTCGGAGTGATCCTCATAATACGTCCAATCTCTACACCAATGTCAACAAAGTAGGGTTAGTAACTCTGCCAACACCAATGTGACCTAGTGCTTGACCCTTGTGTTAGAAGGGCATCCCAGGACAATATGTTGCAAATGGAATTTAACACTCCCTCACTCAAGATGCTATTGTGTGTTTTTGAGCTTTTGGAGAGTGTATCTCTCTTCCTACTCCAAAGCACTATCCTAGCTAAATGTTGGTGTAAAAGAGCCCTAGAAAAAGTTGCTAGATAAATTTTAAGATTACGCAATGTTTTTAAGAGTTGTTGTTTACTCAAAGTTAACGGAAGTGAAACTCGTGTTGTATGACTGCGACCCAAATAATGCAAGGACGATGATGAAATATAACACTTTTCATTCCATGAATCCTATTTATGGGAGAGAGAGAAATTTTTCCAAATCAACCATGTACTACAATGCAATGCTCAATTTCCGTTCAAATGTCAATGCAAACAATCATTTATCAATGAACAATCACTATGTGTCTTTTTCAAATACTTCAACAAACTCTAAAATTTGATTTTCAATGTTTTCTAAAATACAAAAAACAATATTTTGAAAGAAAAACTTGTTGTTCACTTTCCAAAAAGAACTTTGATTAATGAGAAAAGAAAATCAAAATATAACGACTCAAGCAATAACAACCCAATCAACTCTTTCAATGAAAGCAAAAACAAAAAGAAAACCAATGAGTCTTCTCAATGCAAGTGAAAATGTTCTTTCGAACCAAAAAGCAAATGCGAAACACCGAACACTTAACTCTCAACCAATCACTGGTTCTCATCCAACCAGACACACTCAACTCTAGAAGTCAGAGAGAATGAAATTTCAATAAGAGCCAAGAAATGAAAGTCAAGCTACAAAAGACAAGAAACATCTTGAAACCCTAAAACAGTTCAAGCATGCAAACTAAAGCAAGAGATGTATCAATCAATGATCCAATAAGCCTATCATAGGTGAATCAACTGATCTGAGCAATCTAAACTCAAATTCAAAATTTTCAAAAATCTTGCTCACAGGCAAGCAGTGTAACACAGTGCGAGAAGATAGGATTCTCGCAGGCCACCTTATAGCAAGGTGTGAGGTGTTCACACTGGACCCTATGTGCAGGGTGTGAACTTGACCAGTTCTCACAGGCTGCAGTTAAACACAGTGCGAGAAGTCCTGAAGATGACAAAAATTTTGAAAATGAAAGCAAAATTGACAAAGGCTTATAGACCCAAGAGATCTCTCAGGGTATCCTGAGGACTCAGAGACTAACAAGACAAGAGAAAAATGGAACCGGAGCAAATGGCCACAGAAAATACAAAAAACCACCAAAAAATGGGATATGTTCCCCAATGGAGTCGCCAATTTTGTTTCAGGATTAATCCGTAAGTGCAGACACAAACCGATCTCCCTAGATCCACCTGGATCTAGGACAAAACAGGACAGAATAATACTCTTTCCCTAGATTTATACTATTGAATGAACCAGGAGGCAAGGATCATGTGCATACTTTATGAACACTTCCTTGGGTCTCTGTTGTACCAATTTTGCTCCAATTCTCTTGCACCGTCAAGACCACAATAGTACAAACCAATCGAAGTGAAGACAATTCAATATATTCAATAGCTAATCTATACATATGATCAAGGAGTTATGTAATAAAGTGACATTGTCTTTATGGGAAAGAGACATATTACTGTATTAAATTGATAGAAAGTAAGACTTACAACCTGAGCCTTGATGTTGTAGATCTCCTTTCGATGGCTCCTAGCTCTGACACACACACTTGCTCATGCATGAAGAAGATCAACCACTTTTGATAACCTTGCTAGTGTCTCTAGTTGTTGTAGCATCAGTCCTTCATACAATCTTGCACTAATTCTCCAATCAATCTCTTGCTAGTTTTCTTCTAACCTTTTCCATAAGAAATCCCCTCAATATATAGGAGAGAATAGATTAGTTACTTGAATAGGAATGATCCCAAGATATCAGGAAAACTAGTACTTAGATAACCATTCGAATGCCAACTCACCCTTCTAGAAGATTCCCTTCTAGAAGGTTCAAGAATTTATCTGTTTCCTTATTTTAGAATATGTTCGCAACCTGATAGTTAGGTACAGTGCGAACCCCTCGCACTCCAGCTTAATGTAGCCTGTGAGAATCATACATTCTCGCAGGTAAATATATAAGTAGCCTGCAAACCTCCCTTAAAAATATGATTTCTGGAAGCAGACAAATGTAACTTTTCTCAAGAAAGTGTTCTAATGAAGAGCTTGATTTTTCTATCATCATTATATCATCATGATGACCAAAATTGTGGATAACACCCCGCCATCCTCAAGTTTGACTCCTGATAGGAAAGGAGTCAGAGTAGACTTGCAGTCTATCATGTGAAATCTCTCAAGGAGATCTCGTGCATACTTGGCTTGAGACAGTTTGATGCCTAATGCATCCTGACTGATCTCAAGTCAAAGCAAGAAGTGTAGTGGACCCATGTCTGTCATCAAAAACCTGTCATGAAGAATTCTCTTGATTGAAGCAATCGCTGAAGTCGAGCAACCGGTGATCAACAAATCATCGACATACAGAACTAAAAGTAGAAGTGAATCAGTTTTCCTGAGCATGTATAAATTCGAGTCTGATTTACAACGTACAAATTTCTATGACAACAGGTAGGAGTCCATCTTGGAATACCATGCCCTTGGAGCCTGCTTGAGGCCATAAAGTGACTTCTTCAGTTGACAGACCAAAGATGAGTATTGCATAAATCCCTGGGGCTACTCCATGTAGATCTCCTTAGAGAGATCACCGTGAAGAAATCCATTCTTCACCTCCATCTGATGGACTTCCCATCCCTTGGTTGCCACAATGGAAAGGGCCAATCGAATGGAATCCATCTTCACTACTAGAGCGAAGGACTCATCATAGTCAATACCATGAACCTGCTGAAATCCTTTGGCGATAAGCTTGGCTTTGTATCTCTTGATCTATCCATCTGCTACACTCTTGGTCCCATAGACCCATCTACATATGACAAGTTTCCTCCCAAAAGGAAGGGGAACCAGATCCCAAGTCCGGTTGTCGAGGAGGGATTTGTACTCCTCCTGCATGGCGAATTTCCAAAAGGGATTTCCAGCAGACTCGCCATAAGACTATGGATCTGAAGACTGAACCAAGAAAAGATTCCTAGAAGGAAATGGTTTAGTGGCATTGAGTGCAATAGGATGATCCTCAAAATTAGATTGAGTCCTCCTAGTATCAGTTGGATCAGCTACGAGATCCCCTGCATCCTAAAGAGTAGTTTGTGCCCACTTGGGCCTCTGCTCTGGCTTTGCAACTGCATCTATATTCTCTGACTCTGTGTTGTGCCTCTTTCGTCACCTTAGTGAGAAAAATAGAGGTGCTTGCAAGCTCAGTTGGGTCTACTAAGAAGGATAGCTGCAAGGAAAAGAGTTAGGGAAAGAAAATGAAAGACTACAATTAAGAATTAATCTAAGAAATGAAATAACAACTAAATTCATGAGCATAGGGACATAGAAACAAAAATAACCATAAGACCCATGTCACCAATGTTGAGGCTGATCTATTAGTGAAACAATACACCAAGAAGAAAGGGGACTATGAGTCCCTTCTTCCTCCAAGGGAGGGATCTTGGACTCCCACTAGAAAGCTCTTCTTACAACAAAGAAAAATGGAAAATGATGAAAGAACTCTTTACAAATCCACTCAATGGGTGAGATGGATTGTCCAATGCAATGGTGCAAATATGCTCTTGACAAGGAAGGAGTCCTCAAGAGAATAGAGGCAGCATAACATTACTTTGAATTCCTTGAAAAATGAGGTGCATCCATGGCCTTTTTATAGCATTCCTTTGGGCTATTGTTTAACTGCTTTGTAGTGTGAAAAGAGGCCAATTAGGGAATTCCTAGGTCTTTGACTAGCCCTTCAGTCGGATCCAGTCCAGATTTGAGGGTCAAATCGGCTTGGGAGCTGAACCATAAGTGGGTGGGAGGCCGACTACTCTCATAAATGCATTGTTTAGCAGGGGCGCGGATTTTTGCGATAACAGTCGCGCATCGTGCACATGTGCGCGATTTCTGTGTTCATGTTTCACGCATGTGCGCGCGCACCCAATGTCTGCATAGAGCTCTTCAATTTTTCACTACTTTGTATAGTTTTTGACCTTTTTATGAATGATTTGGTATTAATTCAGGTCCATGGATGACTTCATCACTGTTTTACAATGTTGAGTTCTTGTAACCATGTGCGGACAAAATTTCAGTGATAACAGATGCCCCATGATGGATGAGGTTAGGAGCATACGTATAGCCGAAATCCATCAATGTTTCTTCTACTAAGAATTTTGTTGTAAGAGAGAGAAATAGTGGGAACGTCCAGAGCGATCCGTTGGAGGGAAAAAGGAACCGGTAGGACCCGACCTTCCATGAGGTGTGTAAAATAGAAAACTATGTACAAACGAGGCGGGCATGCCCCATGCTTGTGTCATGTAACTCTGAAAAAAGATGATTGAAGTGTTGGTGTAGACAACTGCAATGCCCTCGGGAGCAGTCGTGATAAAGGTAGAAGACAATTCTGTAGACGAATGTACTCTGAATAGTAGACAGTGATCGCGGTAATAAGTATCACCGACTATGTGGCCATTGATAGCCTAGCCAAGTTGAGAGGTCTTTGGCAAATGAAAGAACTAATTGCAAGAGTCAAAAAGTAAGACCCACCGTAACATGAGAAAGTGTTGGCGTCAAATGTTATGGGGGTCAACAATAGCAGGGAGAAATGGTGTTTCATCCTGTGCCGTCTAAGATCTCTCATTGAGTGGATAATGAGAATCAAGATACTGTCACCCTTCTGGAAAACTATGCTGATGTCGACAAAAAGGGGGACGCGACTCCCAGAAGAAAATGGCTTCATGAAATCTAATAGGTGAGGTGAGGAAGTGGCGGAGGTACATGGACGAAGTCAAGATGTGGGAAGACTCAAGACTGCCCTTGGTTGGAGTATGTGTGAGAGAAAAAGTGGTTGCAACCATTCAACGAGGTCGAGTGTCAGGGGGACGACAAGACTGGGGATAAGTTGTGCCAGAGGCAGGACAAGGTGAACAAATTCAGAGGGCAGAGGTAAGTGGTCTATGGGGTACTCTGAAGATATGGACGATGTCGGCAAGGGGAGATGATAAGTAGGGCTCCAACCAAGGGTGACATGGGTTGCGGTTGGCAAAAAAGAGGGAAGCAGGTCGCCAAAGGTGACGACAAAAAGGTAATGCAACAACTAGAAATAAAGGTGTTTGTACAATAAATAACGAATAATTGGGGAGAAGTGTAAAAATACATAAACGGGTGCCCCAGTGTGATATGGGTGGCCCATGTAGGGCATAATTTGCTCGGAAAACTAATGAAGGGTGGGGGGCCCATTGGTGATTTTCTGTATGAGGTAGGTGAAATGAAGGGAGATTTGCAGATGGGTAAACTGATTGTGGATGAAATGGAGGGTTCATGATACTGTGGAGGGGCAGTCAAAAAATAGAACCGTGAAGAGATAATCTAGGAGTTCGTGTGGGAAAGCTAGCAAAATGAGGAGAAGGAGTATGTGGTTGAGTCGCGACATGATGAAAGACTATCGGGACTCCCATCCCTAAAGGGTTTTGAAAAACAGCATGAGTGTCAGAAGTGTCAAAAGGTGCTATGAATGGGACAACTCATGTGGGTAAGAATGCTACTAGGAAATAGTACCGAAAATGCAAATGGAGGTGTGGGTACTGCACAGCCGGAAATGGGGATCCTAGAGGCAAATGTTAGAGGGTGTGACTGGAAATGTGAGTGTGAGACAGAGGGAAAGACTACATGCCAGTCCTGAGTATATACCTGAAGGGGTTGTACCGATGTATGATGATCAAGTACCTGCACACATGAAAACCAAATACCCAACGTAAACAATATCTGAAGAGAATCGAAGATATGAGCATGTATTTGATAAGAGTGAATATCCGCATGCGTACCTGACCAGGGTATGAAAAATAGCACCCCGGGGGCTCAGGATGAAAAGAGGCCCAGGGACTGTTGTGATGTAGATGACGGGATGTTGATCCCGTGGCTGAAGATGGATCAAGAAATGGACACCATGGGCTCCCGAAATGGTGAGTGGAAGTTTGGAAAAAAGGCCTATATATAGTTGTAGGGCCCACATTGCCACCTCATTTGTACCTAATGCGATAGTGACTGGATGAGCAGTTTTCAGAGGAGATTTGGAGATTCGGGGAGGACGAGGCATCCGATTGGCGATTAGCAAGCTTCAAGTTAGTGGTCTGATCATCCTGCATAGAAATAGAATTTCATTTTTTGGGCAGGGTCTATACGGAGGGCCATACAGAGGGATTTTGTGGATGTGGACCCCACGTGCGCGGGTGATCCGGAGGTAGGTGCGCATACGTGAGCGCCTGCCCACCAGATAGATGTGCAAGGGGGAATTGGTGAGGGGGTAAAAGGCGTGCACATAGTGCGCGCCTGTCGGCTGTACAGCGGCGCATTTGTGCGTGGTTGTGGCGTGGACAGGCGCGCACCAGTGCGCGCCTGTGCAGGTAACCAGTGTGCCTAAGAGCGCATCTGTGCAGTTAACAAGTGTGCATACGTGCACGCTTGTGTAGTGAACAAGCGCGCATGTGTGCGCGCCTGTGGGTTGAAACAGCTGCGCCTTAGAGGCAAGGTTGACGAGTGCAAAATTGATCTTTGTGATGTTGTTGATGGTCCCGTGGGCTGATATAAGAATCTTTGTTGTGGCTGCAGGTGGACAGTTTGCATGATGCCAGTGGTTTGGCAAGAGCGAGATTGGTCCCAGCTGCGATACATCGTTGCTATTGAGGAGCCAGGTGTGCGTGCGACTTTGGCAGCCTGTGGGTTGCTAAAGTTCTTTGAGTGCCCGTTGATACGGGCGCAGGAGTATCTCCTGCAGTTCCTGATCTAGATGTGGAGTCTAGAGCTGTATTTCTTCCTTGTGCGAGGAGAGAAGATCCCCTTCACTCCGAGGGAGGATGTGTACTTCTTGACTGGGCTCTCATTTCGGGGTGTTCCCCTACCGACGGAGCCGGTGCTACCGAGGGATCTGGCCCTAGCAACCATTGGCCAGAGATATTGTTCAGGTCATAACTTTATGTCTGGGACGGTTGTGAGCATTGGGCCGATATATGCCCTGGCGCATCATTGTATAGAAGCAATGATTTTGAGAGTATATGGGTCACTGGTGACCCAACGTATCAGTGGGGGCCAACTGATGGTGATGGAGAGAGTACTGGCTGGTGAGCATTTCGGCTGGGGGCTAACGCTGCATGCCAGGATGGTAGGGCAGCTGGACCAATGCTGGTCCACGGATACAGGGGAGTTTGCCTTCGGGTCTATCCTGGTGGCTTGGTTTCTGGAGAGGGCATCGATGTTGCACCCTAGGATTTTATTGGGTGCGCCTGGGGTGCGAGAGCCATGACTGCAGCGATGGTCAACGATGTTGCTTTGCCATGGTGGTGGCGAGGGTGGCCACTTCTTCACTACAGAGGCAGCGCAGGTATGGCGGCAGATGCTGCAGGTGATATTACGGTACCCCTAGGCTGGGGTTGACTTCCGGGATGATCTGGACATGGTGCTACCTCCAGGGGAGGTGTTTGACCATCGAGGTATGGTGATTGATGATGTTGATATGTATGTTTTTGTGTTTTTGTGAGATAGCATGTCATATGTATATGATAGAGATGTTGATACTATATGTTGTTTGTTTGCATGTGCAGATGTGGCACCTCACGGGTGCGAGGTGGAGTTGCAGAGAGCGCCAAAGAGACTGTCGCGGGGAGAGAGACGTCGGTGTGAGGATGCCGCGGTGCGACCAGCTGAGCCAGAGAGAGAAACAAGGAGGCGTCGGTTTGATGACCCTAGTGCTGGCCCATCACATGCTCCAACAGCAACTGTCGGAGTGGATTTTGAGGACATACGCCGTCGTCTGGAGGCAGTGTTACAGGATGTGCCTGAGGTCATATGGTCTCACATCCAGGATGAGGCTTTCCTGGAGCAGTGTGTGGGGGTTTCGCCACCATGGCGGGCAATAGTACTATGAGTAGCGGTGGCTGCTGCGATGACGACCAGATGACTGTCGCTAGGGCAGGAGGGGCCGGTAGGGGGGGGACCACCACCTCCTAGGGCAGGAGGTGGTGGGCCACCACCGCCTGAGGGAGGAGCAGGTGGTGGTGCTCTAGAGGCACCGTGAGTGGTGATATTATGCATTGATGTATATATATTTTTTGTATATAGGCTGGTGACCCCATTTTGTATCGAGGTGCTGCATTGGCCCGCGGATACTTGTATTTTTTGTATGTAAACATTCGGATGGTACTATGGACCTTTATATATACATGAGTATACATGTTTGAGATCTATGTGGTGTTTACATGTTTTTGGTTAATGTTTTGATGATGTCTATTCTATATATATGTTTTGGCAGGTTTTTTGATATGTTTATGTATGTGTAGAGGTAGCTTGATGGGATATATGCCAATCAAACACTATGTTAGCTATATTATCTGTAATTTGATTCAATTGTCTTGGAATATGTGTAAATGTAATGGAATCAAAATGTCGAGATAAAAGCCTAACCTACAGGTATTTGCGAAAGAGGCAAGGATCACGGACGCGGTACACATTGTTGAGCTGGAGTACGACTAGTTGAGAGTCAAGGAAGACGCTAAGGTGGCGAATACGATGATGTTGGGCATTCTCCAGGGGGCTAATGACAGCGGTGTATTCGGCTTGGTTGTTGGTTTCTGAACCCAAACATATGCCGCTTGAATGGAGCATTTCATGTGAGGAGGTGTAGAGAGCCCAAGCAGTCGAAGCAAGATTTTGTGTCCAACGGCTGGCGCCGTCGGCATAACCGATGTGGTAGGCTGATGGAGGAAGCATCTGTCAAGAGAACAAAGGATAGTTTAGACGTGAGGGAGGGAAAAAAGATTAAAAAATGATATAAAAGAAAATAACCTAAAGTAGAATGACTACGTTTAAGCATAAAATTTCTTGAGATACAACCCGTTCACAGGTTCTTTGAGAGAGAGGCCTTCGGGGGAGGCTAGGATGTATGCGCCTTTGGTGAGGCAATGTTGGATAATGTATGGGCCATGCCAGAGTGACTCAAATTTTCCATGGCCAAAGGTATCATGAGTGATATCGTAAGTGTTATCCGCAAATTTGGTCATTGTGATGATGTCATGATGATGTCATGATGATGGAAAATCAAGCTCTTTACCAAGAATACTTTCCTGAGAAAAGTTACAGTTGTCTTCTTCCTGAATCCATATTTTGAAAC
>SNQJ01S0191789.1:0-17942 GCA_010110895.2 Picea sitchensis
TTCGGGGGTAGCGCCCCCGAAGAGAAATTTTGGGAAAAATTGCATTGTAAAATATTGTAATTTCATAGTCAATCTAGACCGTTCATTATAAGTTCACAGATTTGACGGTAGAAGTTATTTTAGGGATTTTTTTCCCTAGAAGGAAACCCTCTTTTATGAGAGAATTGTATTGCAGTTGTGTATGTGTGTGAATATTGTATTCTAAGAGAGGAGACTATGAGAGAAATAGGACGAAGTTACAACAGGTGTGATGTAGGTTGTGTCCCTTCATTTTACTGGATAATAATAAGGAAGTACCTAGAAATTTCTCTGGTGAACGTAGCCCACACTAGGTGAACCACATATATCTATGTCTCTATTGTATTGTGTATCTTATGTGTTTTATTTCCGCATTTGTTTTATTTTATTGCTCTGCAATCCTTTTTTCTAACAACACCGTCCTTTCGTAGAGCTATGCTACTTCTTTCACTTCTAGTGCGATGATATATGTGTGCTCTATTTCATGTTGCTCCCTCTCTGATCTGACTTCTGGAGGACCTATGGTTGGTGTCATCTTCTCTACCAACTCTCTTATCTCCTATTTATACCCGTCCATCATCTGCGCTATTATTTTTATCTTTTATTCTGCATTGATCTCTTTTGCTAGTGCGTTGTCCGAAATTGTTTGGAAGACTTCCTCAAGTCTTTGCTCCAGTTTATTTGCACATTGTTTTTCCCCATCATGTTCGATCTGCACTTCTTTAAGAACTATCTCTAGCATCTCCTTCTCTTCCTTGTCTCTCTCCAAGTTTGTTGCATTCGTCTTGGCTCTATATTAAACTTCTTGTGCGACACTCATTTGTAACTTATATAGCGCTTTTGTTGGTATCTTATCCAATACCAATTCCATTTGTTCTACATCCTTGACTTGTTTATGTGCCATTTCTTCATCCATTTTCAACATGTCCTTAGTAATGCTAAAGTTTTCAGGCACCAATGACATTATCTATATTGTCTCCTCCTCACTCTGTGCTAGCATGTGTTGTTCGTGCGCTGTTTTTTGTTGTTGTGTTTGTCCTTTGTATTGCGCCTTGGTAAATTGTATCTACTCCAAGACCTGTTAACTTTTGTCATCTCTTGCATTATCTTCTCTTTCTATTTTTCTGCATCTTCATATGCTTCTGCGGCATGGTCCTGTACTCTTTTCGCGACTAAGTCTACACCATATTTTGTTATTGTATACCGGGGGACCTCTTTATGCACCTTCATTTTCTTGTGCACTCCACCTGACTATAAGATAGTCCTCTTGAGTGTCCTTGACTTGGTTTCCTCTGTTTTGATTGATTTTATGTCTCTTGTATATCCCCTCCTACTTGTCCCTCCTGTGCAAGGATGTTATCTTCCCTATGTGTCTCCCCATTAGTGCCATTTGCACGGTCCTTTTGTTGTGTGACAGGCTTGGGGATAGCCTTTTTATACCTAAGTGTTCTTGTTGTTGCGCTCCCCCTATCTGCTTCGCGTGCCATGCTACTACTCTTGTATTCACTGTTGGGCTACTCTTCTTTTGTGAGGGGGCCGTTTCTAATGATTGCTTGTATTTTATTAGCTCCATTGGAACCTTCCATTTATCCTTCCAGTCTTTCATTTCCCATTGCACTTCTTCTTTTTTGACGCAGTATCTCATCTGCAACCACTCCTTATTTGGATCCCTTTTTTCCTGGATCCACATATTGTGCCTTGATGCTTTGAAGTTGGCTATCTTCTTGTATTCCTCCACCACCTCTGGTGGGATCATCCAAGTTTCAGCCACCTTTTCATGTATTCCTTCAAGATATGTCGCAAATATGTTGGAGTTTGTCTTTCTTTCCCTTGCAACAATTGTGTGCCCCAATGTTTCATACTACGTTGCACGAAATTTTCCGATTCTTTGACATAATATGTTGTATTTGGGGTGTTTCAATCCCTATAATGCAATAAGAATTATCAACCATGAGTAATGGAACTCCATCCCTAAATCTTGGGCATATTGACAATCAACCAGAAACAAGTTCAGTAAATATGGACTCCAGCTCAGTAGAGTCCCCTTCGCGCACTACTCAACTACTGCTATTACCCATGTTGGCTCCTCTTCCTTGTGACACTTCCTTAGCAATTTACATACCATAAGTTTTGTTACTAACCTCTTTGTGGGTTCATTGATTATGTTTATAATGATCCCCCTCGATCCTCTTTCTATTCCATAGGTTTTCTTAATTTCCTACGCCAAGGCTTTCTCCTTGGTCTTGTCATCCAGATATTGTGCAGGTTTCTCACCGTCTATGGGAAGACCTGTTATTTTTGCAATTAACTCGACGTCGATTGAGATTGGCCTATCCAGTCATAGAATGCCTCCATGCACTACTGTTAGTAATTGTTTGACGCAATTATTTACATCCTTACCCCTTCCAAAATGTGTGATCTCTAATGGTTTCATTATGTCTGTATTACATAGACCTTGTATCCACTGTTTGGGTTCCAGTATTGGTACTCCTGTCACACTAACCCCTTTGCTCTCCAAGTATACTTGTGGTTGAAATTCCATAATTTTTTCTTTTTTTTTCACATCGTGGTCCGCATAGAGCAGTTTATCTATGCATCCTAGAAAATTTGGTAAAACCTTCACTCCTGCTAGTATGCACGGTAACACAAGGGTTACATATGGCCTCTTGTGTGGTGACCTTTGGACAGTTTGTTTCCCTTTCCCCTTTGTTGGTGCCCTTGAGGGCCCTGACTCCTGGCACATTTTCTCTTCGTCTTCCTCTTCTACACTAGAAAATTGTTGCCCTGTGATATATTCTACTTTGATTTGCTCCTGTGGCTCTCGCTCTATGCCAAGTTGAACCCTCGGTTCATTGGACTCAGTTCTTTTGTCATTTGCTTCATTTGTTGGTTCGATTGTGTCCACGCTAGGTTGTTTTGTCAAGTTTTGCTCCTCTATTGTGCTATGTGGGTCAATATCCATTTGTTCTATCACAAGAGTTGGATCCTGCTCCTCTACCACTGTAGGGATCGCGAGTTCGATGATCGGGGAAGGAATGACATCCACATCCACAACTCCCTCCGACTACGTAGATTTTTTAATTTCTGGTTCTAGTTTCTACGATTATCTGTTGTTGATGTGGGTTCTCCTCGATATCTGACTTGGTGCTCCAACCTTTGGTGGTGCCATCTTGCTTAAATCTGTGTGGGTTTGCTCGAAAATTTCACTAATTGCCTCCTAAATCATTTGTTCGTTCTTAGCTTCTCTCTCCTTAGCTCTGTGTTCGCTCGAAATCACAATGTGGCTTATTGGACACAATTCTTACTTCTATAGTGTTGTCATAAATTCTCCAAATATTGTCGGGTACGCTTAATTCATTATCGTAAATGTTCATTTCGTGCCTTATTTTTCTAGCGACCGGTTTTTCTTTTGCCGACTATTTTGTTTTTCTGGTGTGCAGTATTTTTCTACTGCCATATTTCTTTGGCGCACTCAAATTTCCTTCTATCCTAGTTTTTCTACACACAGTGTTTTCACTTCTTGTTTGTTCTATCGTGCGTTTCTATCATTCCATTTCTTAACTTCTATTGCGCATTGTAACTTCCCACTATTTGTCTATCACTTATTGCTCTAACTACTTCTTTTTTTCTTTTTCTCATTTTTCTACTTTTTTCTTCTTGTTCTTCTTTTAACTCCTACTATTTACATTATGTACAAGTCTAACTTGTGCACTGAAACTATTGAGGGTTAGTGGGTTGATTGTCCCTATATAGTTTCAGTCGACTATTATTCACCAATCCTTGAACTTCCTTACCTGCTAAGTCCTGCAACTGCACAACACCTCCATCTGTGACAAATTTTATCTCATATGGCCCTAGCCAATGCATTCTAAGCTTCCATGGGTGTTGCAAGTATTTACTGTCATAGAGGAGAACCAGATCTCCTTCTTTGAAGTTCTTCCTCTTAATATGTCTATCATGCCAAGCTTTATTGTTTTCTTTATGTACTTCCTGATGGAAAATAGCTATGATCCTATCTTCTTCCAATTCCATAAGTTAAGCCAATTTTTCATGTGTTGTGCCTCTTTTTGTCATGTATGTGATAGTTGCAATGTGAAGACTTGGTATCGAATACTCCAAGGGAACTAATGCTTCTTGTCCATATACCAATTTGAAGGGTGTATGCCATGTTAGCTTCTTACATGTAGTTTTATAAGCCCAAAGTATTTTTGGTACCTTTAAATCCCAGTCATCCCTGTTTACATTGCAAATCTTTGTCAAGGCATTCTCCAATATTTTGTTAAACGCTTCAATTGTTCCATTAGCTTGAGGGTGATATGGACTTCTCTTATGTTGATATATCTCAAATTCTTCAAGCATTTCCTGGATTGTATTGTTAATAAAATGTGTCCCTTAATCGTTGATCAAAATTATACGGCATCTAAACCTTGTGACTACATATTCAAATAGAAAGTTTGTTGTGTTATGTGCACTGCAATCCTTCATTTTTGTTGCCTCTACCCAATTGTTCAAGTACTTTTTTGATGTAATAATGTATCTTTCCCATGATCTTCTTGTTGGTGGGTCAATTGGTCCTACAAATTCTACTGCCCATTTATCAAATACTTGCAAAGTTACTTGGGGTCTCAATGGCATCTCATCCCTCCTAGATGGCTTTCCAACCCTTTGACATACATCACAATTATGACAGTACTCATTTGTATCCTTATGAACTGTCGGCTACCATAATCATGCGTGAAATATCTTTTGTGCAGTATCTTTCCCTGCATAATTTCCTCTAGCTATGCCTTCATGCGCTTCTGCTAAAATAATGGGTCGTTCATGCCATCACACATCTCCTCAAAATGTTATCTGCTCCAAGATTGTATAAATGATCTGCAATGAGTTGATAATCTGCAGCTCTTACTACCAAGTTCTTCTTTTGTGCAGTATTAAATTCTCTTGGGGCCACTCATGTACTCAAAACTCAATAATGTCAGCAAAATATTCATCTACAATCTGTACTGAAAATAGTTGAGCATCAGGAATTTTTTCTTCCAAACTGCTTGGTTCTTCTCCATTGGTTATCTTGAACAAATGATCAGGTCCTGCATTCAATCTTCCAAGTTTCACCACAAATTCAAAGTCAAACTTTTGAAATAACAACATCCATCTACATATTCTCCCCCCCGACACTGGCTTATTAACTAAGTATCTAAGAGCAGAATGATCTGTAAACATATTAAAATGTTGGCATAATAAGTAATGTCTAAATTTCTGCAATGCATAAACCATATCTAATCCTTCTATTTTTGTAGTATTGTAGTTCTACTTTGAGTCTGACAACTTCCTTCTTGTAAAGGAAATAGGGTGATCTATATCACCTTCTCCTGGTTGTGTCAATATTGCTCCTAGTGTTATTGATGATGCATCTACATGCACATAAAACTCCTTTGACCAATCTGGAAACACCACAATTGGCGTAGTCACCATCCTCTCCTTTAGAATTTCCAAACTCTGTTGGCATTCATCATTCCACTGATACTTGATGTCCTTATTCAACAATTTCTCCATCAGCGCAGTAATTTATGCATATCCCCTTATGAATTTCCTATAATATCTTGTATGACCAAGTGTACTCTTCAATTGGCGCATTGACTTCGGTAGTGGTAAATCAACTATGACAACAATTTTATCATGATCAACTAGCAAACTCTGTTTACACACCAGATTCCTTAATAAACTCCCAACAGGTGCGCTAAAAATACATTTCTTAATATTCAATTAAATCTGACACTATCTACACCTATCCAACATTAGTCTCAATACTTCAACATGATCCTTCAATAAAATAAGCATTATCTAATCATCCAAGTAAACTTCTAAAAACTTATGTATGAAATCCTTAAAAGATGCTACCACTACCCTTGAAAAAATGGTTGGTGCATTCTTCAGTCTAAATGGAATCACTGTGTGTTGATATGATCCCCATTCTATTGGAAATGTAGTCTTATGTCTATCCTCATCTGATGATATCTTGAAAACCCATCTGTGAATGAATAAGCTTCTTGACCTCCTACATTTTCCAAAACTTCATCTGTAAATGGGTTAGGAAAAGGATCATGTAAATAAGCATCATTCAACTTCCTCAAGTCAACATAGATCATGATTCCCCCCTTCTTCTTTTCGTACACTACCATAGGGATGATCCATTTTGATTCTTCCACGGGTTCTATAACACCACCTTCTAACATCTTGTCAATTTTTGCCTTCACTTTCTCCTTGTATATTGGATTCAACCTGTAAGTTCTATGTCTTATAGGTTTGGCATCTGGATTCAAAGGGATATTCATCTCTCCAAGTTCTCCTACTAGCCCCTTCATCTATGAAAATGTCGCAGGAAACAATTCATTGTATCCAGGCAGTAACTTTGTGATTCGTTCTATTGTCTGATTGTCCCAATAATCTCCAATACTTGCAATATTCAAATTTTTTGTTGTTCAAATATTTACCTTCTATATCATCAGTGGGATTTCATAATCTTTTGACTCTAACTGTGGACCTTCTACTTCTCTTTCTCCTTCAAATTCTGGGATATTGATATTGCGTGGGTTATCCTGTGTTGGGTCTTCTTCTTCTGTGCCATGATAACATGGAAGCAATTGCCTAATTGTTTGTCTCTTCTGGTTCTAATAAGCTATCATAATATCTACTTCATGCTCTTCAAAAATCATGTCCCTTACTACCTTTAATTTTTATCTATCTCTGGACTCTCATGCTCAAAGGAAAATGTAACCATAAAATTTTGTTGCATTTCTTCCCAATTTTCAGTTTCCCCGCATTGCTCCTTCTTTATGTACCAATACTTCGGAATGCCTTCTAGTGTGTGAATAAAGTGATGCAGCCATTCTTCTGGTAGTGCCAATATTCATTGGAACATACATCTATCTATGTGTTCTTTGGGTTGTCCAATCCCATCATATTTCTCCAAAAAAAAATCTCCTGCTCTGTGCCAAATCCAATGCGCAATAACCTATTTCACTAAAACCAATTCTTAACCTTCTCCTTATGTGTACCCCACCATCAAGCAAGTGTTTCTTTCAATGCCATGTCTAAAACTAATAGCCTTTGGTTCTCCAAAATTTCTAATTCAAGCTTTGCTAAAAATTCTTCTAAATTATTATGACCATAAAAAGTGAGAGGTTCTCTTACCTCGGATCCAATCCATCTCAGTGCGCATGTCATTTTGGCTCATCTTCTGGTAAATAATTTATGTAATCATTGTTTTCAGTTTTCTAGTCCCATGTCAGAGTCTAAAGCACAAGAACTAATACTCCTCCAACTCATCATTCCATCTATAGTTTGGTTCATATAATCATCTTCACGTGTGGTAGTTTTGTATAACTGATTCACCTCGACTGAAATGAAGTTTTTCGTCGCAGATTGAATGTATCTCTCACCTTCTCAGGGATATCAAGGTGAAATAACTCTGTATTCTCTAGATTCAAAGATCATTTTCCTAGTCTTCAAATTAATAATAGCTCGATTATCAAAAGCCCAATCCAGTCCCAACAGTGTTGGATAGGGTGTAGTATTATCTATTATGTCAATGACTTCAAATTCTGCCATGGTGCGCACAACATATAGATCTACTGATATCCCCTTCAATCTACCAATTGGCACCACTCTGTGCTGATTTTCTAACTTCAATTAAATTGGTGAATACCCCAATTTAGGTTCTCCCATAGCTTCCCATGTCTTCTTAGGTAAAACATTCACTTCAGACCCTAAGTCTAGTATGATATCCCCCATATTGAAATCTCCAATGTTTTCATTCAATCTGAATTCTCTAATTGTTCTTCCCTTATTTCATACATGATTGACTGTCTTTATCCCTTCTTCCCTAGCATTACATTTTTCTAACAAATTCTGTAATACTTGCAGAGATGACTTATCATTTAATATCTTTACACAAGATACCAAAAAGTTTCTTAAATTACTGAATTTTTTTGCAGGTTGCTCCTTGTTGGTCTAATCAAATAACCGGGGCATGTCATACACCGGTCCATCATCTATTGGCTTTGTTCCTGAGGTAGATGCAATAGTCTCCTTCAAAATATCTTGTCTAGCTTCTTTGAAGGTCTCATTTTCTTTGTGTGCATCAAACTTATGCTCATGTTCTACATTCTTCCTTACCCACTAGTGTATATCCTGGTTCTGCTTTGTTGCATCATCTCCTATATTAACTCCACCTCTAGTAAATATATTGATCCTCTTCCCATACTCTTATCTATTTTCTACAATAATCCATTACACATTTTGATTATTACGGTTCCTCTTTTATTGTATCTTTACCGACAGTGTCGAACAATCTTCTGTCTCATGGTCTATTGTGCGGCAATACATACATGTCACAGGTGGCAATGGAAAATATCTTGCATAGTGTCCAGGTTTCTGAAAATTATGACAAAGTACTGGTCCTCAACCTCCTCCAAATCCTCTTCCTTTGTGGCCACCTCCTCTATAGCCTCCTCTATTACCCTGGTTATCTCCCCACTGTGTATTATATTGAGGTGCATGATTATACTGTGGATGTGCATTATTATATTGTGGTAGCGCTGCACACTATTGCACATTGTTATACTATGGTTGTCCTTGAAACTGTTGCGCGTGATTATACTGTGGTTGTTGTGTAGGTTGTGTTGTCATTAATTCATCATGTACCCTATAAGTGTTTGATGTCCTCTCCTTCATTATCTCCAAGGTTATACAGTCCTTGTATTCATGTCCAACTGACTTACAAAAGTTGCAAAATGTATTCTTCAGTACTATCTGATACTTCTGCATCATGGTACAATGATAGGGATCGTGTCCATGTGTCCTGCATATCGCACACCATCATCCACCTGGAAAAAAAAAAATTCCCATACCCAGTCCCATGTATTGCACGAATAATGGACATTCATTCTTATGATGACCTTATGTCTTGCATAATGTACACCAAACATCTTCCCTTTTCTCCTTACCTTTATTCTTATTCAATTGAAATGTCAAGTTCTTCAAATCTTGCCTCAACTCTTCCACATCTGGATCATTATGCTTGTATTGATTTTCCTCCAATTGCAAAGCTGTGTGTAGAGCCTCAAGCTCACTCTGAAATTTATGTTGCCTCAAAGGATACTTCAAGTGTGGTAATAGAGAGTTAACAGACAAATTCCTATGTTGCATATCAATGATATGGTACTTCAACTTACCTTTCATCCTTTTGAACTTCTGATCAACCTCCGAGACTGATTCTTCTAGATTCTGCTTAATCTCTATAATCTCATTCATGAACTGGTCTTTTGAACTTGGATTCTAAAATTCATTAATTAATTGTCTTTTCACCTCTGCGATGGTTGTAGGTGTTCCTATCGGGTTATTTACTGCGAGAGCTATGTACCAATCCAATTCGTGGTCTTTGAATGTGATTTCCAACTGCACAACCTTTGTATCTTCATCTGTAATATACTTGGCTACCCAAATCTTTTCACAAATAAAAATATGCTTCTCTAGGTCCTCTGACCCTTCTCCATGGAACTCATGTAACCTAATAGTGGGATCTTATCCTGCCATTGTAAAGCTTGTTGTTCTACCACCTCCACGCGGTGTAGAAACTTGACTACTACTTGCTGAAATACTTCCACTTGAATTAGACCCTCGTCCAAAAATATTCTACCACTAATCACTTGCTGGCTAACCATTTTTTCTTCTTTAGATGTCTTAGTCGCACATGGGGTTGTGGGTTCCACACTAATTTGGATCTGGAATGGAGAGCCTTCTTCTGCGTTGGACCATTGACCTCTGGTTTTCCTCTCATATGTAGCGCACAAGATTTCCTCAATCTGCCTCATTGCACAAAGATCCTCTACCTCTTCCTCATCAATGTCCAAGCCTTTTCACTCGGCTACTACCCTCTTCTTACTATTGATATTATATTGGTAGGGTCGTCCATTGTGGGTCACTCTTGCTTTGCTCAATATCTCCCTAGTTTATTCCTCATCCATCATTATGGGTCCCATTCCTTCCTTCTTTTGGCTACTCTCCATATCATTCACCATATCTCATATATTCATTAGTGCTTCCCCCAGTTCCCCCATGCATGCAAAGTGATCTAGTTGTCTGATTCCATGTTCATCATGCCTTTATCATGCAATAAGATCTTAATCAACGTGTAGAGTGACATAATGTACCTCCCTCTTGGTCCCTTCAAGAAATCTTTCTCTGCAGTAGTATATGACTTGGTTGTATATACTACAAACTTAGTAATAAACCCTGCAATAATATTGTCTAACCAAAAATCTATTACACGCGTGAATTTATTATTAACCCTTTCCAATCGCGCAATGTTCTTAGTAGTCCTCTCTACAGGTCTAATCTGATTTGTGGGATGAGTATTGTTCAACCTCAATATCCACTCTTGCAATAATTTTGGAAAAGAACAGAAAAATGTCTCATGCAAATCAGTAAACACATACCTCTATAAATACTAGCACTATGTTTACCTAAAACTTTTGTTATCTTTCTGCGCAAACTCTGGTTTCTTTGTCTCCAACCATCTTTCAATCTCTTACTTCGTAGGATTCCATGACCTGGACGTCCCTTTCTACCATTGCATTCTCTTCATCAAGCCCCTTCCAGGCTATTCTTCTGAGTTCCAGCCAACAACGGAACCATTTGTTGGATGTATGGGCTAGCCCGGGTTCTACCTTAGTTCTCCAACAAAACCCTAGAAACAATTGGCCCCTCCGATAAACCAAGAGGCAACACTGCACACAGAGGGCATACTGCAGTCTCACCTAAGATGGATTATGGGTGATTGCATGATCCAAGATTCTTCAATCATGGAAGGGATTCGAGATGTTCTGCTTCTTCTACTTTTACTTTAACATGCATCATATTATCTAGACCTAAAAGTTATTTCATTCTGTGTTATCAGTACTTTGTGCTACAAAATACTATTCTAACCATTCATCATTCATTCATATATGCATAAACAACAAAAACATCATGCAACACATCACAACACATTATTTTACTGTGGTTCACCCCCCCCTGGGCTACGTCCACAAAGATCTTATGCTTATTTTATTATTCTTCATCAACAATCAACATTGCGCGTGTTACATCCAAGGGTGAATTTAGAATGCACATAAGTGTAGTAAAGTGAGGTGGACCAGTGTCGCACCAAGCTCCACAGCTTATGACCTGACCCTCAATTATACTTCATGACTCTCCATATTGACAACATTCGAGCTCTATAACTCCAAAAAGACTAGTACCACGACTCAAAACTCAATGATGTTGCTCGACATACATAAGTTAAAAATCCAACAATACCCAACAACTACAACATCAACAACTTCCTAGCTACCTCATACATCCTCTATTTATATTACAAAATGGGTAAAAACCCTTACATCACGACTCAAAACCCTAATTCTAAGTGTACTCAACTGGTCCACAGTCTAACTACCTTCTGCGCAGTTGGTCTTCGATCCAGCCATTCCTTACTTGACACTGCGATGATCTTCCTTAATTCCTGGCACGTTGATTTATTTTCCTTATGTCATGCTACTTTTCCTTCTTTTCCTAGAACACACTGCTTCCTTTGGTCCATTCCTTAACTATAAGCATTGTTTACTGCGTTGAACCCCAAAATTGTCTGCTCCAACATACAAAAAGAAAATTCATAGCAGAAAAATAAAATTATGATTTAAAAGAGGATGGAATCCTCTTGTACAAAGGCACGATGTATGTGCTAAATTCCACGAAGCTGGAAAATGTCGTGATGAGAGAAATTCACAACGTGCCATATGTTGGGCACCTGAGATATTATAAATCCTTTATAGCTATGAGGAGCCAATATTTTTCATTGGGGGTGAAGAAAGAAATGGCTAACTACATAGCCCGGTGTCTAGAGTGTCAAAAGGTAAATACATAGCACATACATCCAACAAGGCTATTGCAACCATTGTCCATTCCAAAATGGAAGTGGGAGGTGGTCACGATAGATTTTATTACAAAGCTATGTAGGACAATGAAGCATCATTATTCCATCATGGTGGTAGTGGGAAAATTGACTAAGGTAGTGCATTTTATTCCCATAAAGACAACACATAAGGCATCAAACATTGTAGAGATATACATGAAGGAAGTTTCCATGCTACATGGAGTGCCTAAGGAAATATTTTCAGACAAAGATTCCAAGTTTACATCCAAATTTTGGCAAGGTTTATTCAAAGGCTTTGGAACAAATCTAAATCTTAGTACAACATATCACTCAGAGTCTGATGGGAAAATAGAAAGGACCAACAAGATAATTGAAGACATGCTTAGGATGTATTTCATGGATCAACCATTAGAATGGGAATACATCCACTTAGTTGAGTTTTCCTATAATAATGGGTATCAAACCTCATTAAAAATGAGTCCTTTTAAAGCTTTGTATGGTATAAAGTGTAACACACCAGTGAGTTGGGACAACCCAGCAAACAAATCCATCATTGGGCTATATTTGTTAAAAGAAATGGAAGAGAATATGACAAAGATCGGGAAGAATTTAAAGGCTTCCCGGGATAGACAGAAAAACTATGCAGACAAGAACAAAATTTTTAGAGATTTTAAAGTGGGAGAACATGTTTTCCTAAAAGTGAAAGAAAAAAGAAGTTCAATAAGATTGGTTTATTGCCCAAAGTTGGCAGCAAGATATTGTGGAACTTTCAAAATATTAGAAAAGGTAGGGCCAATTGCATACATTTTAGCATTGCTTTCATCCATGAGAGTGTTTTTCATGTATCATTATTAAAGAAATATGTGTCTGACCCTAACCATATAATTGATTGGACTGTGATCCAAGTGGAAAATGAAGGGGATTTCCAGGTGGAACCAGTACGCATCCTGAACCGTAAATTCAAAGTGCTTAGGAACAAATCCATAGGGATGGTAAAGATTCAATGGAACTTCTATGGTCCTGAATATACAACAAGGGAGCATGAAGAAACTATGCAGGAAAAATACCCACATTTTTTTGTTGATTTTGAAGAAAGTAGAAGCTAAAATATACAAGGCTCCAATTTTGGACAGCTAGATTTCTAGAGCCTCATCTTAGAAATTCTTGGTGAGTGATGATATCCTAGATAAAATAATGGTGCATCTCGATGGACTAAAGGCAGTGAAGGGGGAACATTCCTTGGGTCCGCAGGTTGAGAAGAACGAGAGATTTTGTTGGAATACTGGGAAGGGGGTGAATCAATATGATCGCGTTTTACCACTTTCAATCACAATATATAATCTTCAAATTTATCAGCAGTATATCATTTATGATTGCATTCAATATATCATGAGCATATAAAAATAAGCAGTACCATTCAACAATATCACATCAGATACACAATACACCAAAATTTACGTGGAAACTGAAACATGAGAAAACCACATAATGCTTTCTTATATATATCAAGAATGCATTCATGGGAAGAACTAAATTCCAAATTCTCCAGCACCAACCCTCTAATTTACAGGCACCAAGCTAAAGGAAGCTACAATTCCCCATGTTCTCTGGCACCAATCGGAAGGAGGCTATGACCCCCTGATTTACAGGCACCAACCTGAAGGAAGCTATAACTCCCTGAATACTCCGACACCAACCAGAAAGAGGATACAACCCCCTTTCCTTTCCCCATCCTGCCTCCTTGAAATATAAGTGTAGACTCAACCTGTCACTACCAATGATCAACTTGTAACTGCCACTGTCATCAACCAACCTGTCACTATCACTGCCACATCAACCTTTGACTACCACTGTCACATCAACCAATTATTGTCACTTTGTCACATCAACCAATCATTGTCACTCTATCACATCAACCAATTATTGTCACTTTGTCACATCAACATGTGCCTAATGATCAACCAATCATCCAACCTATTAGTGTCCCTATCACCGTCACTATCACCATCACTGTCTTTTTCATTGTCTTTATCATTGATATACCATCAAAAACCATCTATAACCAAATCCACTCCCATGGATACCAAAACCATCAACCATCAACCATGTACCGCAACCTCTACCATGCTATGTACATCAACCATGTACCATGTATCCAAGATGTGCCAATGTCTCAACAATATGCCTCAAGCATGTGATAACATCACCATGACATATACCAAACCAGATACCAAGATAGCCAAGATATACTTCTAACAACATATCATATCATCACAAAGGTGTACCATATCATGTACCATCGTCATCAAGACATTCCTAGAGCATGTACCATAAACATAACTCTTAATAACACATGTAAATCATACATCTAATCATGTAGCAGACCTGATGTACAAAATTGCATACATGTAGCTCTTCCTCAACTTTAGCAATAAGAGAATATCATATTCATCAAACTTTACCTCAGTCTTGAGGGATAGTTTTGCATTAGTCACAAACCATAACTTTCAACTAGTATAACTGTGTACATGTAATGAATGAAGATATGAAATTCTAAGCATAGATACTCTGAGATCTTTCTTCCATATCAAAATTTCAAGGTCTGAAACTTCTCAGAACAGAAGTTATAGCAAAAATGATAGACCTTGTTGAATTATATCATATTTTGGAGAGTGAACTTGTGCAACATGCCACGTACTCAATATTTGATATATGAATATGAAACTCATATTAAATATACCACAGATTGTTATGTTTCCACTGCAATTGGTCTGATAAAATTTGGATCCTCTGTGAAGAATTTATTACTGTTTTACCCGGAACTCTTGTTTGGGACTAGTTTCAGGACTAGTCAAAAACTATATCTTCCACAAAGTGTATCTCCAAAATTACAACGAACCAGAAGCGAAAATTTTTACCATAGGTACCTTGATATGTCTTCTCAACATCCTCCAATTTTGTCTATCTAAATCATTCCAGATAAAAATAAAAATAAAAAGTTATAGCAAAAATTGTAAGATTGTCTTTAAATAACATACCTTAGAACACATCATCACAAGACTTCATCCTCCCTTGGAATTTCACCCTTATTCACTTCATATTCCCTCTAAAAATTGTCTCAAAACTCCTTGGTTACCTCAGATAAAAATCACTTAGTTTAATGTAACAAATGATCTCCTAGGTGCCTTATTTATACTAGATATGCCACCCTCTTTATAGGGCCGACTTGACCCAAATAAAATTCAATTTAATTTTTAATGATTATTCCATTGAGGCCGAATTTACCAACAACATCCTTAATATTTATTGTAAGGGGACCAACTTGTAATTTCTTTTTTGGAACAACTTTTCTTCTTTTAATTAATTTGGGGTCGACGGATCACTTCTTGTTACAATTGTTTAAGGCTTCTTAACCATACTTTGGGGCTTCCATATTCAAGAGGGCATATCTCCTCAACTGTGAGGAACAACGTGATGTACCACCTACCGTTGGAAATGGCATGATGAGGACTATCCATCTATGATGGTGTTACATGAATTTACATTGTCCTTCATGTCCTTATTCCCCAAACAACTTTGGTTTTCATGACCATACCTCTAGGGATTCCTATAGATTTATTCAAATGCACCCATCACATCTGTTGTCATCAATGAAAACCACTTCTGTCTATTGAAATTAATGACAACCAAATGTCCAACGACATCAATGACACCCAACTATCCAACATATTTTGGTTTGAACTATTGTTGGAGGGTAAAAAATTGCAGAAATTGTTTTTTTTTTTTTGAACATTGTAATGTAAATGTGTATATGTTTTTGGCATGTTTTGTGCATCAGGGACGATCCACAATTGTAGGGGAGGGGGAATGTAACATCCCCACTATAATCCCTAGTTTATTCAATGCATAATGTAGATAGGAATATGGTTGTGGCCAAGCAATGTAATATGAGAAATGCATTTTATGCTTTTAATAAAAATAACATGATGCCATTTGTTGGGAATATGGAAAGATAGGAGGGATGATTTTTCCACAAGAGAAGATAGTGTCTAAGAGGGGGCCCAAAGCGAAAAGGTTTATATGTGTTAATACAAACCCATTTCTGAATTTTATTATCATTTTGGGAAAACTTCTAATTTCTAGTTGAGTGTATGTGATCCCAATCATTGAATATATGTCATAGGGTGGGTGTGAGAGTCACATCCCACAGTTATTGGAAAGCATGGGGAAGAATCAATCATCATTTTGCAGAGTGAGTAGTCAATTGTCTTGGGGAAAGAGAGTAAATTCGTATGGGTAGTAACATGCAGTTTTTACGTGAACAACAAGAGGGAACATGGTAGAAGAGCTTGGGGAGCTAAAACAACAAGGCTAGGCAAATTCTAGAGCATGTTGGAGCATTTTTTTAGTATTTTGGAGCTGGAAACTGAAGAGCCAAGTTGTCAATCCTAAAGAGTGAACTCCTGAGTGAGTTGCACAATATCAGCAGGTGTTAGTTGTTGGTTTTGATGGTGGTTTTTGCTAGCAGTGAGATCCCTTGAGTGACTAGCTAAGAGATTCCTAGCTACATGTGTTAGAGAGACCGTGATAAATGAATGGGACACTCAGTGGACCAAGAGAAATTAAGGGGTACATTCCTTGGGTTGGGAAGGTCAATAGGAAGAGAGTTGGAGGAAATTCGAGATAGTTGTAGGAGAGAACAGTGGGTTGTGTGATACTAAGTTGTGAGGGGACTATGAGAGGCACCCTTCTTTTGTGGATTCCTAGCCCCAGCTCAGTGGTGACTTATTGTTGAGATTTGGAACAACAGGTCTATGGTTGGGTGGAACATCCTTCCCAAGCAGTTGGTTGCACAAACCTTTTATAAAAGATAAGTGTTTATCTATTTTGTTGAATTATTTATGAGTTCATGGTTGTGCATTTACTATGTGAATGAGAATGGTTTACATGTTGTTATAAATGATTTATCAGTTGCATTCATGGTCAATTAGAGTGTTGTAGATGCATTTAATTATGGGTATCATAAAAATTTTGGATATGTGTTTAAATCATAGTTGGTAAGCTACAAGATTGGTTAGCAAAATAAATTTTATTTTATGTGTATTTTCACAAGTAATGTTCCTTGGATGGGTTGGGGAACGTTACAATTCATCCCTATAAAATATCCTCCTAGTAGATATTCAAAGAATGCAATAGCAATATGGAAACAAGATCTCCATGAGCTCCGGCCTATATTTCTTTGAAGACTTTACCACGTACAACTTGTGAATGTTGTGGAGAAAGAAACATGCAAGACCTCTTGACAAACACAAGAGAGTCCTCAAACTATAGCAAATCAAAAAATTGAGACACGGGAAGAATGAAGGAAAGAGACACAAGAAGCACCATTACTTGAAACAAATCTTCAACAAATAAGACGTTGGAATCGTATTAGAATGAAAAATTTTCAAGGTGATGAAGACCCAATGCAAACTCTTTTGAAATTTGAAAGAGTGATTATGACTTGTTAGAGAGAGATAAAATGCAATTATTCCCCTCGACTCTTGATGCTACACCATATGCTTGATGCTTGACCCAATTTTTTTAAAGTTAGACTCTAAGCCTTGGAATAAGTTCAAGGCATGCTTCATGTGGCAATGTCAAAAGTTAGAAGGACAAATTTATGATGATGATTAGGGCGCAATGAGAGTTAGCCATCTGGTGAAGGTTTTTTCATTAAAGTTCCAAAATTGGGAATGGTTAGAGGATTTGTATATCATTGGTACTGGGAAAGAAAAAAAAGACACCAAACAATTGATCAGAATCAATTGTGGGCTAGATTCTAAGAGGATCTAGATAATAAAAAAGTGGATTAACATATTGTAGCATTGCAAAAACACTGGAAAAGATGCATAACTTCATGTAAGATTAAGAGGTGCCTACAAAGGTGAAATGCATATTCATTGTTTAGGAT